>MDKH01047309.1:0-14422 GCA_005239495.1 Nicotiana undulata | reverse complement strand
TATCCCTTAAAGATAATAAGAAGGTTAGATAAAATGTACGTTGGTGCTCAGCAAGTATGGCCCAGGTGCTAGTCATGATCCTCTAGTTTGGGTCGTGACACCTATCAACGCCTTACCACCCAAGTGTGAATGGCCAAGCCGAGTCCAAAAACGAAACCATCATTCAAAACTTAAAGAAGAGGTTAGAGAATGCGAAGGGGAAGTGGAGAGAAGTGCTGCCCGAAGTACTATGGGCATATCAAACAACTTCGAAGTTGAGCACAGGGGAGACCCCGTTCTCTTTGGTATATGGGTCCGAGGCATTGATACCAGTCGAGGTCGGGCAACCGAGCATCAGATTTCAACATGCCACCGAGGACTCAAACAACGAGGCCATGAACACCACCCTCGAGCTATTATATGAAAAGCGTGAAGTCGTACTAGCTCGAATGGCCGCTCAAAAACAAAGGATCGAAAGGTACTACAACAGAAGAAGGAACCTCCGCCACTTTGGAGTTGGGGACTTAATTCTAAGAAAAGTCACCCGCAACACTCAAAACCCAAATGAAGGGAAGATAGGCTCGAGTTGGGAAAGATCGTACCACGTCCTCGGAGTAGTAGGAAAAGGGTCCTACAAACTTAGCACCATGGAAGGCGAGCAACTACTAAGCAATTGGAACATATCGATGCTCAAACGCTATTATTTCTAAGGTATAAACTTCTCCCTTTTCATTTATATTTCATACTAAATTCTTACAAGTGTTCGATTGGAGATATCGAAGCACCCTTCAGCTCGATGACCTTGTGTTTTAAAGCATGCGTTGCACTCTTTTTCCCTTAGATCGGGTTTAATCCCAAATGGGTTTTATCGGCAAGGTTTTTAGCGAGGCAACACCTATATGCTACCTAAGGAAAACTCAACAAGTATTCAAGGCTTCTTTTCTATCAACCTCGAATATTGGGGGGCATCACCCTCGAAGGTTACTTTTTAGAAGAAAGCAAGTTATGCCAAAGAGGGCCTCGATAGGTGAAAGTTGTAATGGGCCAAACGGTCAAATGAACCATGTCCATATAGAATAGTTGAGCCCCTGATGGCAAAAACATGTACACATGTATCAATCATTTGAAGAAGAATTCTTATTATGTCAAAACACTCTATGCCTCAAAGAAGTCTACTATTTTTATTAAACGGCTCAAGGGCCAAATACACCCGAACACTCGGGGGCTGTCTTCGAAATTCAACATACCGAGTCATCAAAATCAAACTCATAAGACCTCAATGAGGCATACTCGAACTTATAAGACAACAATGAGGAATACTCGAACTTATTAGACCTTAAAAAAAGGCATTCCCCCGATATCAAGGCCAAGGCTATATAGTCGAACTTGTAAGACCCCTAAAAAGGCATATCCTTGATATTAAGGCCGAGGCCATCTCCCTTGGGGACTAAAGTCTACGGCCAAATATAAAGACTACGGTCATAAGAAAAGGCTACGGCCAAAATAATGTGGCTCGGAGACGTCCGACTTCTGCCATAAAACTAAAGGCCTTCGAATACTTTGAAAAAACCGGTTAAATCAGGCTACCCTCGGTATAAGCAAAGGGGATTCCTTAATATCAGCTCCGAATAATGTAAAGGCTTTGAAAAAATCAGCCTTCGAGATAACCTCACGAGGTACTCAAATATTGTCATGCATCGACCTGTAATCGAGGTTCCTATCAATCGAACGTCGAAAAGTCGGACGAATAAAAAACGATGCCAAGACATAACAAAATTCTTAAAACTCTTTAGCTAGAATGGGGGAACGTTGTAGACACTTTAGAGGTCGAATTGACCCAATCTAAAAAGAGCCTAAGCGCCGATTTGTAAGATCCTAAGGGTTGATTTGTAAGAGCCTAAGAGATGATATATAAGAGCCTAAGGGCCATCCTAAAGAGCCTAAGGGCCAATTTAAAGAGCCTAAGGGACAATTTAAAGAGCCTAAGGGCCAACTTAAGAAGAGCCTAAGGGACAATCTAAAGAGCCTAAGAGCCAACTTAAAAAGAGCCTAAGGGCCGATGCATTACAACTTAAGGGTCGATATCTAAAGAACCTAAAGGCCAGAGCACGCCTTGCCAACGACCTTTACTTAGTTCGGACTCGAGGGTCCCGAGGTAAATCTTAGCTCGAAGATCGGACCCTAAGTGGTCACCTATTATCGGTCATCGGTCAAACACAAAACCTAAGGGTTTATATTCTAAGTCCAATACATCAGACTGATCATCAACAACATCAAATCTCAAGAGCAAAAGACAAGACATAAATTAAAGGTACAAAGTGTGTTTACAAAACTCCCACATGGAGCCCTTACAGAGGAATTAAAGGAGCCCTAATCTATTAATGGGTTCGCCTGCTCGGAAGTAGCAGCCACGGGGACTCCTACACCCTCGGAAGCTTGACTTTCGGCAGTCTGGCCTTCAAGAGTCTTTTCTCCCTCAAGGACTTTGTCTTCATCAACCCCCTCGGGATTAGCCTCTTCCCCGGAATCCTCCTTGTTAACCTCCTCTTCATCACCCTCTGCATCAACTTCATCATCGATGGAGAGGTCGAACTTTGCATCAGCCTCATCAGCCTTAGCCTGCTCTATCTCCTCAGAGAGATCGAAGCCCTTGGCATGGATCTCCTCGAGGATTTCCCTCCGGGATCGGAATCAGGCGTAGTCATTGCTTCTTTGCTCCCGGTCGGAGGCCCCCCTCAACTCCGTCTGAGCATCAGTATCATCTTTCAAATAGATGGCTACTGTCTTATCGGTTGTGGCTTGTATTTCCTTTGCTTTGGCTCGGTCTTCCTCCACTTCGGACTTGGCCTTCTTTAAGCCAGCCTCGAGCTCGTCTATCCTGCCCTCCTGAACTGAATTTCTCTCTTGAGCATTCCTGAGCTGAATCTCGAGGGCGGACACTTTTGCCAATGCATCTTTTTTGGCCGCATCAAGGACATCCATCTGGGCCTTCCATCTGTTGCACTCAGAATTGACCTGGTTGACTTCACCTCGAAGGCGTTCTAGCATCTCGACCTTTCGCTGCAACTGAGACATCGAAGTGTTAGCCTGCAAAGGCGGGAGAGGGAATCCATACTTTTCCAGAACTAAAGTTACCTGCTTCTCTAGATCATCCTCGTATTCACGAGCTCGGGTCATTTCCGATCGAAGATGTATCAGTTCCTTTTCCTTCTTGTCACAAGAAGCCTAAGGGATTTCTCCTCGTTTGAGTATCTACGCAATTCAGCCTCGCAGAGAAACAACTTAGTCTTGAATTTATTAAAGGCCTACTGAGAAAAAGGTTTGATTAGACAAAAGAATAAAGCATGAAGTTAGAAAAATTACAATGTTCCTAAAAACATACAATTGCACAAAGCCTTCGAGCCTCCTTGAAGGTCGAGACTGCATCTGCTGGTTTAGCCTCATCGACCTCAGTAAAACAACGTGAGAATGCAGGCCGCATAGTTGTTGCATTCTTACACCTTGATTCTTGCGGAGGGAGTTATGCGACTCACTATGCGATCACATAACAAGTATGCAGACCGCATAGTGGTCGCATACCTAGGCAGTCCGGCTCCCATTTTGGCCCATTTGAGGGCCATTTATGCGACAGGAATGCGGACCACATAGCAGGAATGCGATCGCATTCCTGACCGCATTTCCTGCTTCGGGGCATCTAATTTCTGATTTTAAAACCCGACCCCTAGATTAATAAAACACCCCTCCCCTTCATTTTTAACATCTATCTGACTAAAATAGAGAGAAGGAAGAGTGAGACTAGTGAGAGAAAGTCATCTTCTTCATCAAATCAATCCACCACCTCTAATCATGCCTGGAAATCTTTGAGTAGACGTTGTCTTCTTCATCACAAGAGGTAAGTCTTCACCCCATTTCCCCTTTAATTCTCAGGTTTTGGTTAAAAGGATAAAACACACATGAAATGGGTTCTTGAAGATAAAAGCTAGTACTTACACGCATGTTCATGATCTTTCCTAATATAGCAAGAGGATGTAAGTTAGAACAATTTTCCACTAAAAAGGGGATTAGAAATCTAAGGGGTCATAGTGTTTGATAAAATGCCCAAATGAATTCAAGATTTCTAATTCTAAGATAAATGTGTCGCATTGTGAACGAGATTGACGGTGCTAGAAGGTCCAGTGGTTTGAGAATAGATATTAAAGGGAATTCTAATTCGAGGTATGTATGACTAACTTTAATCTTTGTAGAGTCTCCTTGTTGGTGTCTGAGCATTTGGCATGAGTTCCTGGCTTATGCATATGTGAATTGATTGTTCTAATGTGTTGAGACATAAGATTCTACTCTTTGATTGTCCTAGTTGATTGCTATTCCACCATGCTATATGAGATTGTGAAAAGAGTGATTTGTTGTGTTTACTCTATCATGTGCAAAGCTTGATAAATGGATTGGTATGAAATGATGTACTGCCAAACGAAAGAATGATAACAAATCCAATTGTTGAATGCATCTAAGTGCTAAATGTTGTGCAGTAAAGAATGGAAAGGAAATGTGGATTTAACTAATTGAGCTATATGTTGATGGCATACCACATTTGACTTATTGTTTGGTAAATACTATTGTGAACACATGTTTTGTTTGGTTGTTAAGAAATTATACTCTTGTGATTGAATTGTGGGCTGTTGTTGTTGCTATGAAATGTGATTATCCAGTGGGATCGGGTTGCGCGCCGCAACAGATGGAATAAGGGTGATATGTAAGAAGTAATAAGGGTGGAATGTGATTGTACGGTGGGATCGGGTTGCGCGCCGCAACAGAAGTAATAAGGATGGAATGTGATTGTCCGGCGGGATCGGGTTGCGCGCCGCACAAGAAGAAATAAGGGTGGATTGTCGAGAAGGAATAAGGGTGGAATATGATTATGTTGAAATAAGAATCTTTGAAACTCTCATTTGTGTTTTTTTTCTGTATCTCTGTGCAGTAATTGTTTGATTTCTCTGACTGTCCCTTATCTATGCATTGTTTGATTCTACTTAGAGTAAAGTTTGTTCATACATACTAGTACTATTCAATGGTACTAACGTCCCTTTTGCCGGGGGCACTACATCGTTTATATGGATGTAGGTGGTTCCATAGCAGGTAGCTCAGTCCGCCGATAGTGGTGCCTCCTCTTCATCCCTTCAGCAGTTCTGGTGAGCCCCACTTCCTCTTGGGGCAGTGTGTAGTCTATACCGTCTTCTTTTGTATATGTTGTATCATCAAAGGTATAGCCGGGGCCTTGTTGCCGTCAGGTTTATGTAAAACTCCTAGTACTCTTAGAGGCTCCGTAGACACAGTGTGGGTTGTATATATCATTTTTGGGCGGTAGCTGTGTTCGGTCGAAATCGTGGTCCGTATTGGAAAAGTTGTATGTAATATATATGTTTTTGGATTATCAAATGTTGAAAGTTAAAAGAGGAAAATGAACTTATGTTGTAAATCGTACATTGTATTTAAATTGGCTAATTCATATGGAACAATGTATATTATTGACATGGGAAAACGTGTTGGGTTAGGAAAGGCAAACCAGGTCCGCTTGACCAGGATCATCAGGTTAGGCGCTGGTCTCGTCCCTCAGTTTTGGGGCATGACATGGAGCTTCCTTCTTTCTGAGGAACGGATTTAGAGTTTTTTGTCATAGTTTCTTTAGAAAGGGAAGAAGGAAATGAATATAACCGGTGAGATTTGGGGCTAACACGGCAGAAGAACTAGCGGCAAAGGGAGAGTTTGTAAAGAAGAGTAAGTATTGTAGAATGAAAAAGTTCTTAATAAGAAATGAATGTGGATATATATAGGGGAAGGAGGCGACTGTTCATTGATGTGGCGGCCGACCGGCTCTGACGGGCACTCAATGATTTTGGGGAAGAGAACCGGCGTGACGCTTCACTCATTTCAAACGTCTACATCAAAACAATGATGTCATCATCTAAGGGTCTCGGAAATTCAAGTTCGTTTCTTATTATTTCATTCTCAGAAACGCGGGGACTATCTGTATACGGCCAAAATTATGGGAGTCCGATTTCGAGATGTCAAGCCCAAGCTCGAAAGGCTCGAAGTAAGGATCAAGCTTGACCTAGAATGCACGCCTCGATAGAATGCATCGAAGGCCCAATACGGCCTACCTCGAGGCAGTGCGTAATCGATGACAGTCAAGGAAAAGCAGGAAATTCCCAAGGACACGTGGTCAAGATGGATATGATTTGTCAGAAATAGTACAACTCCGTACTAAGCCATTATACAGTTGTACCAATAATATTCTTTGTTAGAAATGTACTATATTAGGGTTTTCCCCTCCTATATAAAGGGGACCCCAATCATTTTGTAAAGGCATGATCAATAGAATTTACTGCAATAGAACATTCTACTATGATTTTCTCGTTTAACGTGCTCAACATTACTCTCTAGTTTTATTGTTCTTCATTTATTGCTCATAATTCACTCCCATAGACTAGCCTCGAGACCCCGAGACTAGCGAACTCGAGACCCCCAGTTCTTTGACAACATTGGTTTGGCTATCACATTCTTTTTACTTACACTTATTATTTCTTGATTATTAACTATTATTAGAATAAATCACATATTTTTATAACCACAAATCAAATATGATTGTTAATACCATTTTCGAGGTAAACAATGAACCTTGAACTGAAGGTGCACGAGATGAACTCTGAGCTTGGAGTGGACTGAGAGATGACTGACTCGGTCGAGCACTGTATGAATCATGGCTAGCTGATGCGCCACGATGAACTGGACGAACCATCTAAGCGTGCCTATAAGGACAACCACTGTTGTGGTGGAACTGACCCTTAGAGGGAAATCCGCTGAAACCACCCAAAACACGAGGCCTTTTGGCCTCCCTCTCCTCAATCTCCTGACTACGGACCAACTCTAGCTGCCAAGCAATATCAACCATCTCGTCGAATCTAGAACCTGATACACTCTCCCGAGTCAAAGCAAAACGCAACTGGTAGTTGAGGCCATCAATGAACCTCCAAATCCTCTCCCTCTCTATGTGAACCAATGAAACTGCGTGACGAGCCAACTCTGAAAACCTCATCTCATACTGGGTCACACAAATGCCCTCAAAGAGTAGCTGCTCGAACTGCCTACAACTCCTCCTTGCGTGTATGTGGCACAAACTTCTCCAAGAAGAGAACGAAGAACTCATGCCATGAAAGTGGTGCAGCACCAACGTGCCTACTCCTCTCATAGGCCTCCCACCATCTGAAGGCAGTCCCTGATAGCTGAAAAGTAGTAATGCAGGCTCCACTAGTCACCAGAATCCACTGGCACCTATCCATGAAGTCCTGAGCATCCTCTGACTCAGCCCACTAAAGGATAGAGGCTGAGCCTCCCAAATATATCCAGTCTCTTCTGCTCCTCATCACCCATAATGGGACCCACCTAGGCCTGAGCAACTACAACCAGCTAAGCTGGTGGTATCCCAGTGTCTGAAGTCCCTGCATTACCTATTCTAAACTACGGGCAACAGGGGTCTGAGTACCTCCCCCACTTAGAAGTTGCTGGCGCAGCCTGAATAGAAACCGTCTGAGCAAGGCTAGTGCAAACAGTCAATATCTAGGCCAAATCCTCCTGAAGGCTTGGAATCACAATAGGCACAAGTGGTGTATGCCCAGGTCCCACCGACTCAACCACATATGGAACCTGCTCCTGAACTGGAGCACCTGGTGGGTCTACATGTGCTGCTCTAGCTGCTGTACGAGCTATACCCCGGCCTCTCGTGACCCTAGTTTGTGGTACTAGTGGTCGTCCGCCTAATCCAGTAGCATGTGTACTCACCATCTGTTAGAGAATATAATAACAAAAGTTAGTTCCCAGAATCAACAAATACGCACGACAAGAATACAAGAATGTGAAGTTTTTCTAAGGGTTCGGTAGCCTCTCGAAGATAAGTACAAACATCTCTTTATCGATCCGCAAGTCTCTACTAAACCTGCTCATGACTCGTGAGACCTATGTAACCTAGGCTATGATACCTACTTGTCACGACCCAAAATCTCAAGTGCCGTGATGATGCATATCGTGATACTAGGAAAGCCAACGACTCACACATACTAACATCTTGAAATTTGAAATATACGAAAATGAGCTTAAGTAAGTAAAAGTCTCATAAAACTAGATGAAAACGTCATTACACAGTACAAAATTTCCAAAAACCCGGGTGTCACTGAGTACATGAGCATCTATACAATAACATCTGATACACTGTCTAAGAAAGTAGAATAGAATAAGGAAAACTGATATATAGGGGAGGAGAGTGAAGGTCTGCGGACGCGAAGGTAGGTACCTCGATAATATCCGAACGGCTGAAACTCTAAGATAAGCAACCACCCTGCCTGGAAATACCTGGATCTGCATCTAAAGTGCAGGGTGTAGCGTGGTACAACTAACTGAATAAGTAACAAGTCTAACCTTTGGGCTTAAAGTAGTGACGAGTCCGAACGACACGATCCAAGTATAGAATTAAACAATACAGAAATTTACAAAACATATAAAAATAATATCTCCGCAGGTACCAGTACAACAATGTAAACATGCTTCCAGGTTTAACAGTTTAACTCAAACCGATAAAATATGCCAAATCTGAATGATATGAGGAATATGGCATCTCTATATCTACATGCCAATATGCATATCATATGTGATGCAACAAAATGAAAGCGTCGCGTACTCACACTCCCAAAGTACTCAACAGGACTGCCCCAATTCTCTCTCATCACACTCAATCACTCAGCAGTGTACAAGGCAGATCCAACCCAAATGCTAATAAATCCTGTTGCGGCATGCAACCCGATCCCATCGTGAATCAATATCAATTGTGCTCACTGTGGGTGTGCAGACTCCGGAGGGGAAGATCCTTTCCAAGCGCTATAATAAGCTAATCATGGCCGGAATCAACAAATCCTACTGCGGCATGCAGCCCGATCCATAAATATCACTCATAAACAAGCCTTCGGCCTCACTCAGTCATCAACCTCTCCAGTATCTCGATTTCACAACACTCATGCTAAGCATTCCAAATTAATGATACATGATGTGACAATATATGATAATAAATACAGATAGATGATATGCAATGATAAATGCGACTGAGTACATAACTGCAATTAAGCAAATAACTAAACAACCAAGAACGACCACTATGAGTCCCAATAGTGCCAGCATATAGCCTAATATGATTTCTAACATATATTACAGCTCAAGTGATCTAACACATAGGGTACAATAATGATATTAAGATAAGATAGCTACAGAGTTCCATGGAATTGACTGAATCACAATTACTATGGTGCACGCCCACACACCCGTCACCTAGCATGCGTGTCAACTCAACGCCAATCACATAACACATAATTTTAGGGATTCATACCCTCAGAACCAAGTTTAGAAGTGTTACTTACCTAAAATAGGGCAAATCCCCACTCTTAGAAGCCCCTGCCTCACGAATCAGCCTCCAAATGCCTCGAATCTTGCCACAAACAATTTGATACAATCGACTGGAGTTGTAGGAATCAATTCCATATGAAATGCTAAGTTCTAAATCAATAGTCAAAAAGTCAACTCATGGGCTCACAATTCGTAATCCGATGAAAGTTACAAAATCTGAACACCCATTCAACTACGAGTGCAACCATATCAAAGTTACTCAAATTTGACACCAAAATCTCGCTCAAATCCCCAAAATTCGGCCTAAGATGTTTGCTCCATTTTCCCCAAAATTTTCAACCCAAATCACTAGTAAAATGATGAAATCAAAGATATAGTCATGTAATTTTACCAAAACCAAGTAAGAATCACTTAGACCAATCACTCCTTTGAAAATCTGTCCAAGAGTTGCCTCAATCCGAGCTCCAAAAATCAAATTGTGAAATAAACTCAGACGCTCATTTTTGAGACTTTAAATTCTGCCTAGATGTCCCCTCTTCGTGATCGCGAAGCACGAACTCAACTTCCCCAGAACGTAACTTTACGCGATCGCATAAACACCCCCGCTAACGAGATGCATAGGCTTCCTATACATGCGCATCGCACACAGACCCATGTGTTCGCATAGAACAATACGTGTGACCAGCTTCTGCCTCATTTCCTCTTTACGAATGGGCTTAGCCACGCGTTCGCGATTCACTGATTCCTTTAGCTTACGTGATCGCAGATGAAAACTCGCGATTACATAGAAAAAAACCTCAGTTGCCCAAAATAAGCCTACGCGCTCGCGAACCTTCCCACGTGATCACGTATAAGAATATCATACATGTACGCCAGAAAAATTCAGCAAATTTCAGCAATCTTCCAAGGTCCCATTTCACTCTATTAACAATCCAAAATCCACCCGAGGCCCCCGGGACCTCAACCAATCATAGAAACAAGTCCTAAAACATCATACGAACTTAGTCGAGGCCTTAAATCACATCAAACAATACACAAAACACGAATTGTACCCCAATTAAAGCCTAATGAACTTATGAACTTCTAACTTCTACATTCGATGCCGAAACCTATCAAATCAAGTCTGATTGACCTGAAATTTTTCACACAAGTCATAAATTATGGAACAAACCTATTCAACTTTGGGAACAAAAATTCGAGCCCGGTAACCACAAAGTTAACTCCCGGTCAAACATCTCAATTTTTGAAACTTCTAATTTTTCAGCTTTCTTCATTTCAAGCCAAATTCCACTACGGACCTGCAAATCACTATCCAGACACACTCCTAAGTCCAAGATCACGCTACAAAGCTATTAGAACCATCAAAACTCCATTCCAGAGCAATCTACATATAAGTCAACATCCGGTCAACCTTTTCAACTTAATCTTCTAGCCTTGAGACTAAGCGTCTCAACTCATTCCGAAACATCCCCAGAACTGAACGAACTACCCCGACAAGTCACGTAACGACAAGTGAGCATAAAATAAGCAGTAAATGGGGGAATGGTGATACAACACTCAAAATAACCGGATGGGTCGTTACATATCAAGAATAAGGATGTCAACAACATTATGGAGAAAGTTTTGACCTAAGAAGTGAGGTTGAGAATCTATTTTATTGATTCTCACTGTATCCTTTTGTGAAACGTTTATCTTTGGGAAGGAAGAAAGAAGAAGAGAGTAAAGAGAGATGGAAGAGAGTGAGCAACCAAACTATTGGCCCAAGAAAGGAAATAGTTTTGAATGTTGACAAAGGAACTCCGAGATGAACCAGGTCACAGGTGACATAGACCAACAGAGTCAAAGGTACATGAGATGCACATGCAGGAGATAAATGTATTCTGATAAAATTGAGATATCTTCTGACCGAAAAGATTGCAAAAACGAAATTGGAGAAGCACTCCTTATTCAATAAGAACAGAATCAAAGATAAGGAAGGATTTAGGAATTGAGTTTGACTAGAACTCTTTCACCATGGAAGAGTTGGATTAGGATTCTAGTTAATTCCTTATCTACTAACTCCTATAAATTGCAAATTGTTCTTATAATATGTAGACGCACAAAAGCAGAAATTTATCAAGAATTGAGAGCAAAATTCATGAAGAAATTTTGCAAGAAGTTCGAGCCAAATTGGAGAGTGCGAATCTGGAGCTACATATCATCTAGAAGAACCAGTTTCATCGTTGATGTATTGAGTCTAGTTGATTGTAGTAGGTGTTTCAATATTGTATCTTATTAGCTTTCTTAGAAGCAAATTGTAATAGGTACACATGGTTCAAGTTAGAGTTAACTTGAAGCTTGTAGAAATTAGCTAGAGGCTAGTTGATACAAAGGGATTAGAGTTTTTAGTGAAGAGTTTGAGCAAATCCTACTGAGGAGTAGGTCGTGGTTTTTTCACCTTTTGAGCCAGGTGTTTTCCACGTAAAAATCTCTGTGTTTTACTTTACTGCTTTTATTATTCCGCCCCAGCAGAAGTTGGAACACAAAGAAGAACCAGGTTCTTGTTGTGAGACAACACTCGAAAAATTGGGTACCACACATTTAACCTTTATTCATGTGTGGTATTGAAGTCTAAAACAACACAAACATAATATGTTGAATTTTTTAGGGAGAATTGACTATTACATGTTATATTATTCTAGGCTAAGCATCTGATAAAATTTTATCCGAGCTACCAACTTCCTATAATCTCAACCTTTTTTTGGTTTGTTGATCATTTTTTTATTAGACGTGTACAATAACAACAACCCAATAAAATTTCACAGGGGCATTATGGGAAGGATAGTGTGTATGGAGGCCTTATCCGTACCCTGGGAAGACAGAGAGATTGTTTTCGACATGTTTAACCAAAGAATCTGATTTTTAGCTAAAGCTTATTTCAAGAAGTACTTGGGCTTCTAATAATCAAGAGAATCAACTAAAATAATAATGTAAATAAGAATTTCATAATAGGAAAATAGTAAGAGCATAAAAATGTAAAGTACATTTCAGCAATGATTAGAACGTGTCCATACAAATAGTATCTTACTCCCTTTTATAGGGAATGTCTTAATATAATGTCTACTCCCTTTATGATTGAGCATTAATGAATATTTATATCATTAATGAAACGTTACAATAGGTAATCGTAACTATTGCGTAAAGATTCTGTAATGTTTTAACTGATTGATTGAAGATCTATGAATCTACCCTCTTTTCAGCCGTGGTTCATTTTGGCCATGTCCCTTCAACTCTCTGAATAGTCTCGAGCAACCGTTTCTAATCGTCTCGTAGGTATTTAGCTCGTATCTTCTTATCTCGTATCTCTTTCTAAGCTTTTCTTCCAACTGTTACTCTTCTATCGATCCCCGTGGCTCGCCATGTCATCCACTTTATTAATTCCATGTGTAATAGTTATTTTTACCAATAGAGATAGTCCCCCCACTTACCATTTATTTATCAACTAAATATTTGGTAAGTGGACACTTATTTATGGCGGGAATGTTTTGCCGCCATTTTTCTCGTGCCATTGAACCTGCTTCTGAACTTATACGTCACTTGTGACACTAGTTGTTGGTTGTACATATGTTATGAGACATGCCTATTGGTTGATTTTCCGCACTTGTAGTTTTATTTCACATCACCGCCATTATCATGTTTATATCTATTTAAAAATTGGTTAAAAGAGGAAATTTGCGTAACGGGGAATGGTAACACTTAGTGTTTCTATATTGGCTGGCCTAACCTCGCCGTTGGGCGCCATCGCGGCCTGAATTGAGATTTGGGTCGTGAGAACGTGGTAGAGCCCTAGGTTCACGAAAGTCTCACGAGTCACGGGCAGGCCCAGTAGAGTCTTGCGGATCGGTAGAGAGACGTCTGTACTTATCTTCAGGAGGCTATGGGGTGCTAGGAAACTTCCCTTTATTCATATCCTGTCGTGCAATCTATGATGTACTCAAACTTATCTATTTCTCTCACATATGGTGAGGACGCGTGCATCCAATGTTCCTGGTCCGGAAGAGGCCGCTGCCCTGGCTGCCCAAGGTCGGGGTAGAGGCAGGGGAAAAGCACCTGCTCGAGGCAGGGGACGGGGGCGTCCCAGAGCTACACTAGTGGCACCACCAGAGGACCCTATTATGGAGGGGCAGGATGAGGTTCCTCCAATAGCACCTGCTCAAGTGGATTTCATGATAGGGTGCTCCAATCATCAGTGATCACCGGGTCCGGCTGCGTAATCTGCACATCATAAAGAAGTGCAGGTGTAGCATCAGTACAACCGACCCCATGTACTGAGTAAGTGTCGATCCTAACCTCGGTGAAGTAGTGACGAGGCTAGAACCGACACCACATATGTACCTGTGCAATTTCATATAATAGCAGGAAAAACGGCAACAAGAATAGGCAAGTAAAACAGATGCGGGGAGAACATGCTGGGGAGATAGGGGTAACAATATACTAGCACATCAAAATAAGGTAATAAATGAATCGTAAAGATAAGGCAGAAATTAAAACTTCTCAAGCATATAATGAACAGAAAAGGCACGGCATGTCCCCTCGTGCATAGCCTCACAGTCACTCGGCACAGAATGTCCCCTCGTGCATAATAATAATACTCGGCATGGAATGTCCCCTCGTGCATAACCTCACAATCACTCGGCATAGAATGTCCCCTCGTGCATATATAATATCACTCAGCACGGAATGTCCCCTCGTGCATAACCTCACAATCACTCGGCACGGAATGTCCCCTCGTGCATATATAATATCACTCAAAAGCAATAATAATATGAAAGTCAACATTTAAATTCTCAAGTGCATGGAATTTAATCAATACAACGCTATTATCCCAACAAGTAGCAAATATTAATTACGACTCAGCGGTGCCCAACAAGGGTCTCAGCTATAGCCAATCTCGTATCACAAATATAATATCAACAGTGTGAGCCTCAACCGATATAAATTACTCAATAACTCTCCTCATTAT
>ML271643.1:57385-77390 GCA_005239495.1 Nicotiana undulata | reverse complement strand
ATCCGGGAATGCCTAACACCTTCTCCCGGGTTAAAAGAATTCCTTATCCACTCTTCTGGTTTCACAGACTTTAGAACAGAGTCAAATTTCCTCGATTTTGGGATTTAAAAAATAAACCGGTGACTTGGGACACCATAAATTATTCCAAGTGGCGAC
Organism: Nicotiana undulata; assembly: GCA_005239495.1. Lineage (NCBI taxonomy): Eukaryota > Viridiplantae > Streptophyta > Magnoliopsida > Solanales > Solanaceae > Nicotiana > Nicotiana undulata. Next base: position 77,234 of record ML271643.1, on the reverse strand, counting down.
TCTGAATAAATAAATAATCTCATTTCGAATAATGTCACTTTAATTGGAAAACTTCTTATCCCATATCCCCATTCGGGTAAAAAGGAGGTGTGACAGTACCTCTGTCAGAAATGATAGAAATCGGAACTCCAAGCAATCGGACAATCTCCCTTATAGAGATACCAGCTAACCCCTCCGAAGTATAAGTAGTACTGACAGGAATGAAGTGCACATACTTGGTCAGCCGATCCACAATGACCCAAATAGCATCAAAACCCTTCGAAGAGTGGAAGCCCAATTACAAAGTCCATGGTGATCTGCTCCCACTTCCACTCCGGAATATCTAACCTCTGAAGTAATCCACCTGGTCTCTGGTGCTCATACTTGACATGTTGGCAGTTGAGACACCGTTCTACATACTCAACAATATCTCTCTTCATCTTCCTCCACCAATACTGCAGTCTCAGATCCTGATACATCTTCGCGGCACCCAGATGGATGGAATACCACGAGCTGTGGGCCTCTACTAATATCAACTCTCGAAGCCCATCTACATTAGGCACGCAAATACGGTCATACATCCTCATAACCCCATCATCACCAATAGTCACATCTCTGGCATCACCTCGACGGACCCTGTCCTGAAAAACTAACAAGTGCTGGTCATCATACTAGCGTGCTCTAATCTGATCATAAAGAGAAGACCTGGAAGCCATGCTAGCTAACACCCGCGGAGGCTCTAACAAATCCAATCTCACCAACTGACCTGCTAAAGCCTGAACATCAAGTGCTAAAGGTCGCTCTTCTACTGAAAGGTAAGCTAGACTCCCCAAACTCTCGGCTTTGCGACTCAGGGCATCGGCCACTACATTGGACTTCCCCGGATGGTACAAAATAGTGAGGTCATAATCCTTGAGAAGCTCTAACAACCTCCTCTTACGCAAATTCAAGTACTTATGCTTCAGAAGATACTGCAGACTACGATGATCGGTGAAAATCTCACATTGTGCCCCATACAAATAATGGCGCCAAATCTTCAAGGCATGAACAATGGCAGCTAACTCAAGATCGTGCACCGGATAATTCTTCTCGTGCACCTTTAACTGTCTAGACGTGTAGGCAATCACCCTACCGTCCTGCATCAATACCGCTCCTAAGACAACTCTAGAAGCATCACAGTAGACTGTATAAGAACCCGAATTAGTAGGCAAGACCAAAACCGGAGCTGTGGTCAATGCTGACTTGAGCTTCTGAAAGCTCTCCTCACACTCATCGGACCATCTGAATGGAGCACCCTTCCGGGTCAATCTGGTCAAGGGAGAAGCAATAGAAGAGAACCCTTCTACAAAGTGACGGTAATATCTCGCCAAACCAAGGAAACTTCTAATCTTTGTAGCTGAGGACGGTCTGGGACAACTCTGCACCGCCTCTATCTTCTTCGGGTCAACCTGAATACCCTCACTGGACACCACGTGCCCCAAGAAAGCTACTGAACCAAGCCAAAACGCACACTTGGAGAACTTTGCATAAAGTTTCTCCTCTCTCAACCTCTTCAACACAACCCTCAAATGCTGAGCATGCTCCTCATGGATACGAGAATATACCAGGATGTCATCAATGAACACAATGACGAAAGAATCAAGGTAAGGCTGAAACATGATGTTCATTAAATGCATGAACGCGGCTGGGGTATTGGTCAACCCAAATGACATAACCAGAAACTCATAATGACCATATCTGGTCCTGAAAGTAGTCTTCGGAATGTTAGAATCCCGAATCTTCAACTGATGATACCCGGATCTCAAATCAATATTAGAGAGCACTCTAGCTATACGGGGTAAAGGATACCGGTTCTTCACCGTAACCTTATTCAGATGTCGATAATCAATACACATGCGCATAGAGCCATCCTTCTTCTTCACAAACAACACCGGTACACCCCAAGGTGACACACTAGGCCGAATGAACCCCTTATCTAAGAGTTCCTGAAGCTGCTCTTTCAATTCTTCCAACTCCGTTGGTGCCATACGATATGGTGGAGTAGAGATAGGTTGGGTGCCTGGCACCAAGTCAATACCAAAATCAATGTCCTTGTCAGGTGGCATACCTAGCAGGTCTGTAGGGAATATGTCCGGAAAATCACGGACCACATGAACCGAATCAACAGAAGGAGTCTCACTACTAACATCCCTCACAAAAAGAGATAAGATTCATATCCCTTCTCAACCATACGCTGAGACTTCAAGTAAGAAATCACTCTGCTAGGCACATACTCAATAGATCCTATCCACTCAACTCTTAGAACTGCGGGCATAGCCAAGGTCACGGTCTTAGCATGACAATCAAGAATAGCATGACATGGGGATAATCAATCCATGCCCAGAATCACATCAAAATCAACCATGATGAGTAACAACAAGTCCACTTGGGTCCCCAGACCCCCAATAGATACCACACATGACCAGTACACATGGTCTACAACAATAGTATCGCCTACCAGAGTTGACACATGAACAGACATAACTAAGGACTCACGGGTCATACTCAGAAAGTGAGCAAAATATGATGAAACATATGAGTATGTGGAACCAGGGTCAAACAAGACCAAAGCATCACTGTGACAGACTGAGATAGTACCTGTAATCACCGCATTGAAAGCCATAGCGTCAGGCCTAGCTAGGAGTGCATAGATACGTGGCTGGCCTCCACCTGCTCGACCTCCCCCTCTAAGGCGGCCTCTAGATGCCTGACCACCACCCCTGGTTGCCTGGGTAGGTGGTGAAGTAACTGGGGCTGATGTCTAGGGCTGAACCCTCTACTGAGATGAACTACCAGGACGACGAGGACACTGCCTCCATAAATTCCCAAACTCTCCACGCTCAAAACAACTACCTGAAGCTAGAGATGTGGACTAAAGGGAACCCCTGGTACCAGAATAGTTGCTGGATGAACCATGCATAGAAGAACCCTGGAATGATGATGCTCTGGAGGAACTCTGAATTGGAAGGGCACTAAAGGAAGAACGTCCCGGATGAGAGCTGCGGGGAACCTGCCCCGAAGATGCACCACTAGAAGCTAGGCGGACTGGCTGAGGAGGTCTAAATGGGCGACCTATGTTGTGCTGAAACTGCCCTCTGGGAAGGGCACTACTGAAGCTACCTGATCCCCGAGGCCTTTTGTCCTTCCTCTCCTCACGCTCCTGCCTGCGAACCGACTCAATATCCCGAGAAATGGCAACAACCTGCTCAAATGTAGCTCTAGACACTCTCTTCATGGTCATCAAAATCCGGAGCTGATACGTGAGACCATCTACAAACCTCCTGATCCTCTCCCTATCAGTAGGGACTAACTAAGAAGCACGTCGAGCCAACTCAGAAAATCGCATCTCGTACTGTGTAACTGACAACTCTCCTTGGCACAACTGCTCAAACTGCCTGCGCTGCTCCTCTCTGTGGGACTGAGGAACATATTTCTCCAGGAAGATGGTGGAGAACTGCTGCCAAGTGAGGGGTGCTTAACCAACCGGCCTACGCCTCTCAAATGCCTCTCACCAAGTGAAGGCAGCACCAGCAAACTGAAATGTAGCAAATGAGACCCCACTGGCCTCCAGAATCCCAGCAGTACGGAGTATCCTCTAACATTTATCCAGAAAACTCTGGGCATCCTCGTCCTCTGTGTCGCTGAAAGTCGGAGGCTGAAGTCTACTGAACCTCTTCAGCATGCGCTGCTCATCCTCGGGCATAGCTGGGACCACATAGTCCTGAACTGTAGCTACCGGCTGGGCTGGGTCTGCCCCCGGTGTCTGAAGGCCATGTACGATCTGCTCAGGTGTTCGGGCAGCTCGAGTCTGAGTGCCTCCCTCGGCTTGAGATGTGGCGGCAGTAGTAGACATAGAAAGCGCCTGAGCCAAACTAGTACATATTGTCAAGATCAGAGCCAGGGTCTCTTGAAGACCCGGAATGACAATGGGCACTGCCGGTGCCTGAGCCTGTACCGCTGGAGCACCCGCGGCGGGAACCTGATCCTGAATAGTAGAGGGATCCTCTGTTACTGTCCCGGATGCTGCACGGGCTGGTCCCCCACCTCTACCACGGCCTCGACCCCTCGTGGGTCCAGCTGGTGTCTGGTCACCCTGATTCGTAGCGTGTGTCCTCACCATCTGTGAGAGAATGAAACAATTAGAGTTTAGATTTACAGAATCAATCGAATGGCACGATAGTGTTCAAGAAAATGAGATTTTTCCTAAGAGTTCTGTAGCCTCTCGAAGATAAGTACAGACGTCTCCGTACCGATCCACAAGACTCTACTAAACCTGCTCATGACCGTTGAGTCCTATGTAACTTAGAGCTCTGATACCAACTTGTCACGACCCCAAATCCTAAAAGGTCGTGATGGCGCCTATCGTGGAACTAGGCAAGCCACTATCACATAACTACACATTTCTTTTAATAACATTCATCAACATCATTAACCATTTCGTGTAATAAGTATAAAATTTCTCTAAGTCGTTAACAAAGCATAATATAATCTAACAGTCAAAACTATTCCCAGAACTGGAGTCAACTGATCACGAGCATCTAAGAATAATACTAACACTGCTAATGTCATAAAACAATGTCTTAGAACAAAATACTAAATACTAATGAAGGGAGGGGAAATGGAGAAGCTGTGGACGTTGTACAACTACCTCGAAATCCCAAATGCTGCTGATGAATGAACTCAGATGGCTACTGCTCAGAACCAGTACCTGGATCTGCACACAAAGGTGAAGGGAGTAATGATGAGTACGCCAACTCACTAGTAATGAAAATAAATCAAGTCTGAAGATAAGAAACACACAGCACAAAATACCAATTCACAATTAGTAAAATACCGAGCCAATATAAGGTATACATCTAGTACATATGTGTGCAAAAAACAGTTTCCGTAAAAATCCCTTGAGCAAGTATATTTTCAAATGTTTCTCATTTTTCCTTTTAAAACTTTTAGAGTTATAAAATATTTCTTTTTGAATTTTCCAATTTTTTTTTTCGAGTTCGCTGAACCAAATTCTTATGCCGCAAGTGACAACCGTTTTGGTACCTTACTATATGTTTGGCTTTTAGCTGCTATATCTTTATTTTGAAAAAAGGTGGATCTATAGGGGAAAGGATAAATATATAGTATCAATAAGAAGATAGTTTGATTTTCTTGTTTGCACCCTACCTATATAAAAGAAAAAGAATCGATCACTAGGTCCCGAACAATTCTACTCCCAAAAATCTCAGTATGAAAAATGAAGTGAATCATAATCAAAAGCTCAGCAAAATATCATTATAAACTGCCCCTCGTGCCAAATCATCACTCATAATCAATCATTCAGCACCTCACCATCACTCAGTAACAATCACTCAGCACCTCACAGTCACTCATACCTCCCAATCACTCGTCACTCGGCACTCGCACTCAGTAGGTACCTGCGCTCACCGGGGGTGTACAGACTCTGGAGGGGCTCCTACAACCCAAGCGCTATAAACAAGCCAAATCATGGCATCAATCACGCAGGCACTCGGCCTCTCTCATATCATAAATATCCTCACAACATTGGCCCTCGGCCTCACTCAGTCAGACACTCTCAACATGCCACCCGGGCCATAAATAAACGGGGTTCTCGACCCAGAACAGTGTTTCATTTCAAGAAATAACAATTTCAACAAATCTGAGTGTCAACAATTTAACAAGAAGGACCGAGTGTAAAATCATGATCAAAATAGTGAGAATATAAGGAAATAGCCCCCAAGGGGTTAAAACAGATCAGCACTAGGCCTCAAACATTGATACAACCCAAATATATCAAAACATAGTAATATTATTTAACATATGCTTTAAAAGCAGTTTCACAACTCAATAGTTGCCTCAAAAGGAACATATTTCCAAATTTCCAATTCGTGCACGCCCCACACTCGTCATCCAATGTGTGCGTCACTCCAACTCCGTGAAAGGATTTAAGGTCCGGGGTTTCATACCCTCATGATAGGATTTAAAGACATTACTTACCTCAAACTAGCCCGAAAAGCTACTCCGCAACACGCTTGCCCCTCGAATCAACTTCCGAGTGCTCCAAATCTATCAAGTTCGGATTTTCACATCAATTTATGCTAGGGGGATGAAACTCAATCGAAAACTATCAACTTTATGCACAAAATCCGAAATTAGCCAAAATCCGACCCCCGGGCCCACGCCTCGGAACTCGACACAATTTATACCAAAACGATCCTCATCATCTCATGAGTCCGTACATATAAAGAACTCTGAAATCAGAGTCCAAATGACCCCTCAAATCACCCCTAGAAGGTCTCTTAAACTAAAGCCCTAGTTTTTTCCTTTTTCCACTGATTTTTCCCAATTAAACACTGTTAATTTGGTCCTTAATCACCTATAATCGAGTTACAGAGTCCAAAAATCTTACCTCAATGAAGAACAATCGTTTCCCTCTTCAAAATCTCTCCAAAACTCTAATCCCGTTCAAAAATGGTGGAAAAGTGGGCAAAGGTCGCGGACTGGTTTAATATATACTGCCCAGGTATTTCTTCATCGCGATCGCGGACATCAGGTCGCGATCGCGAAGAGCAATTACACATCCTCACTATTTAACCTTATGCGATGCGAATAACACCACGCGATCGCGATTCATTATGCCTCAACCAACGCGATCACGGTCTTATCCACACGACCGCGTAGCACAACTGACTAGCCCCCACACGCGCCTCTCTATCTCTACGTGATCGCATGAACTCCCACGCAATCACACTGCTTAAGTTTCCCAACCTCTGCGATTGCGAACACGGTTATGCGATCGCAGAGAGTAAAATCCCGCGCCTATCAATTTGAACTACGCGATCGCGACTCTTTTCACGCGATCGCAGTGAAGGATTTCTTGCTGCACAAAAACCAGAAAAACCAGCAATTCTCTAAGGCCCGAAAATGTCCGTTTGATCATCCGAAACACCCGAGGCCCTCAGGACCTCAACCAAACCTACCAACATATCCCATAATATCATTCAATCGAGCCTTCGAAACACTAAAAACAACGCAAAAACACCAAAATCACATCAAATTCAAGCCTATGAACTTTGAAATTTCTAGAATTCACCAAAGATGTCGAAACTATCCAAAACACCTCCGATTTACCTGAAATTTTGCACACATATCCAAAATGCTATTACGAATTCCAAAATTTCATTCCGACCTCTATAGCCTATTTTCCACTGCCGACCGGAAATCGCCAAAAACTACTTTCGCCAATTCAAGCCTAATTCTACAACGGGCGTCACAAAAACATTCCGAACACACTCCTAAGTCCCAAATCACCTAACGAAGTTATCCAAACCATAAAATCCACATTCCGAGATCATTTATCCATAAATCAACTCTCAGTTGACTTTTCCAACTATAAAGCTATTTTTAGAGACTAAGTGTCTCAATTCTCACTACAACCATTCTGAACCCGAGCCAACCGACTCTAACACATCATAAACAGTATAACCAACCTATGACAAGGAAAAGCAGTAAATATAATGCAGATTCTACGGAACGACCGGCCGGGTCGTTACAAGAGCAAACAGGGAAGGGGCCTGGGTTTATTCTATGCGAACGCATAGACCATGACGCGAACGCGGAGCACTGGGTGGGTGCTCTACGCGAACGCATTTGGTCACATGCGAACACACAACCTTATCTTGGGAACTGGGGGAGGGGATTGATACTCTATGCGAACGCAGCCAAAGGCATGCGAACGCGAAGGCCAGAGGGGAGTAAACCTTCGCCAACGCGTGGGGTATCTCGCAAACGCGAAGGCCAATAGATCCAAAGCTCCGCGAACGCGGCAGACCTCTCGCGAACTCGAAGAAGGTTTGTCCAGTGTTTTAAAACAGTAGCAAAAACGGGAAAAGACCATATTTTCATATCTCCTTCCATTGAATCCGACCTTGGGCGATTTTTGAAGAGGGATTTCATCACCAAATCATAGGTTCGTGTTCTTTAGCTCGTTTTCTTCCTTTTCCATCAACACCCATTAGATTTTTAGGCCTAAATATTGTTCTTTAATGGTAGAAATTAGGGAGTTTAGGAGAATTAGGGATTTTATAAGTTTGGGAATTTAGACCTCGATTTAGGGTCGGATTTCGAAAATAATTACATATTCTGTCTCGTGGGGGAATGAGTGATCGGTTTTTGGTCCGAACCTCGTATTTTGACCAAGTCGGGTCGGGGTTGATTTTTGACTTTTTGGGAAGAATGATAGAAAACATATAATTAAGCATTGGGGTTGAATTATTTACCATTTATTGATATTGTTAAATTAATTATGTCTAGATACAAGTGAATTGGAGGCAAATTCTAAAGGGAAAGCGGTAATTGAGGCTTGAGTTTGGCCGTGGAATTCGAGGTAAGTGTTTGACTTAACCTTATCTTGAGGGAATAGGTATTGTGTCTTATTTTCTACGTGTTAGTGTCATGTTCAACGTATAGGTGTGGTGACGAGTATCTATACATTAGTGTCAAGCATGCCCGAGAGTCGGATATTGTGATTTATGTGATTTTTCATTAAGCATTACTTGAGTTTAACTTGATAATCATCCATGTTGGTGGTAATTCCTTGGTGTTGATCATTGTTGAGTATATTGGTTCCAGTTGAGAATAATTACGTGAAGTTAAGTAAATAAGTGAGATTGGTTATAGTTGTTTTCCTTGCCGGGATGATATTGATTCTACTGTTGGCTCCCTTGCCGAGACGTTATGGTTTTCATTATTGTTTATATTGTTGATTTCCTTGCTGGATTGCTATTATTGGTTTGTTTGGGTGAGGAAGAGTGTTAAAGCACGAAGGGTGATGTCGTGCATGATATTGTGTGAAAGTGTAAAAGCACGAAGGGTGATGTCGTGCCATATTATGAAATTAAAAGCACGAAGGGTGATGTCGTGCCGTTTCTATTGATTTATGGTGAGGATGAGAGTAAAAGCACGAGGGTGATGTTGTGCCGATTCTTTTGATTTTATGGTGAGAACGAGAGTAAAGCACGAAGGGTGATGTTGTGCATTATTTCTGTGTTATTATCTTTATTGTTTAAATATGATACTTACTTTGTTGCTTTATTCGTTATTATTATGACTTGATATTTCCTCCCCTCAGCATGTTTCTCATTTCCTTTGAATTTAGTTGCCTAATTCTTGTTATTATTATTGTTTTCGTATATGATTGAACTGCACATGTTTATATGGTTGTTGTGTCCTAGCCTCGTCACTACTTCGCCGAGGTTAGACTCGACACTTACTCAGTACATGAGGTCGGTTGTACTGATGCTACACTCTGTATTTTTGTGCAGATTCCGTACTGGACCCTTCGGACCCTAGATCGAGGTTGCTGCCTTCAGTCCAGTGGAGACCCGAGGTAGTCCTGCAGGCGTCCGCAGGCCTTGGCGTCACCTTCTATCCTATTTCTTTCTCGCTCTTATGTATTTCTGAGATAGATGTATTTTGTTTTGTTCAAACCTCTATTTGTAGTATTTATAGACAGTCTGTGAAATTGTGACACCAATTCTGGGTGTAGTTGCTATGAATTTCGTAATAATATTTCATTAAGTTGTTAGATTTTGGTTTCTTACGCACTTTTATTTTCGATGATTTGTATATCACATGTTAACTGTTAAAAATGAGAAAACAAGATAAAATAACCGGTAACGTTGGCTTGCCTAGCGGGTTCAATGTTAGGCGCCATCACAGTCCCGACGGTTAGAAATTCGGGTCGTGACACCAATTGAGATATCTATTTAATTTCGGTATTATCTCCTTCCTAAAAGATCCGAAGATAACCAAGTTCATGGTTGAACCACAAAATGTTGACTACCTAGAATCAATTACGCTGCTAGTGGAAGCTCGAGTATTTCATATGTGAATCAATTTGCTTCAATTGTCCAGGGAATATTTTTTTTCATTCTTCCTATAAATTCTCATTTAATATTTGGGATTTAAGATTGACATTGTTCATATTACACAAAAATAAAATTCTGTTTGTGCAGACAAATGAATGAAACGGTCCAGTGGCGAATAATGGTTCACAGTTATACATAAAGTACATCTATCTTGATGGTTTATTATTGTTTCAGTACTAAATTATTATGAAATAATAACACATCCAAGTTTAATATATATATATATATATATATATGTGTGTGTGTGTGTGTGTAATATTTATTTCATATGCGTAGCATTTCTATCTATTACTTTCTTTACTAATACAAATTCAATGGATAGTTGGTGCAAGTAATAGGATTTCCTATTGCTAGAAGTAAGTATTAAATTTAACAATATCATATGATTATCTGCCATTAGTATTGATTAACATTGTTATGGTAACTTCCCTTGAAAATTAGTATTGCTTCGAAATTTTTGGTTAAGTAACGAATATTTTTTTATCTTGGGTTAAAATATAATCGATACTGATCTTAATTCAAAGTTCACCAAAGTTTGACTACACCTGCACTTCAAGTTTTTGCTGAAGTTTAAGTAATTATGTTTTTTATATATGTTCTTGGGTTAGATTTCTATTTAGTTATTATCGCCATTTTTTATATCTCTAATTAATTAGATAAATGAAAAAGACATTCCCTTCTCTATTAGTTTCTATGATTTTATCAATGAACTGGCTTTTATTGGGACAAGCTGTAAATTGATATAAGAAGTGGAATAAGAAGATAGTTAGGTGATGTAATAAAAGAGCCCCTAATGGTTACTAATCACTAGCCTGCTATTACTGAAGTTAACGTCAAGTTACACCTCACCAATAATGTTCAAATTTGATCTTATTGATGGTTCTTTTGTCATTGTTCGATTATAAGTTATAATCTCTTTTACACGTGGTTTAAAACTGGTAAAATCTTTAAAGTTAGAGAGTGTCTTTGTGCACTTTGGCCCGTTTGATATTATGACAATGGTTGAGGATAAGACGACGGGTTCAAGTCCCAGCGCACCATGAGGGTAACACATTAAATTGGAGTCCTAATGCACCATGATTATAAGAGTTGAGCTTGAGTCCCAACTCATTATGTCCTAACATGCCTTTATATAGGTACGACATTGGGTTTAAGCCCCAATGCACCATATTGGTGATATAATGATGACTAAAGAAAAATAATATATTTTTCATGAAAAGACATAAAACTTGTCCCACTTGATTTGCTCCATTCTGAAAGTGAATGTGATAGCGGTGCATAATAAGTCTAAATGAAGACAAGTGGTTGACCAATGAACGTGGGCGTGCCAAAGATCAAAAATAATAATAGTCATCACTTTGGTAATTATAAAAAGGAGAACGACGAGGATTCTCAAAATAACCCTTCAAAGATGAAAGGAATTGTATATCAATATGGTCTATAAATATGAGTCACCCTCAGACGATTATAGTCCATTTTATGAAAGAATGTGACTTGTGACAAGCATTGTAAATGCTGACTCATTCCTAAAAGTGAATGTGAAAATATACATGTGATAAAATTTATGCATAAGAATGTGCATATACATGATTGAATAAACACTACAACCCACCTATACCGGGAGGTTTATGAGAACGTATTCCATGCCTTATAAAATGTTATAGAGGCAAAATTAAAGCAAGAAGTGATTTTGCTTATGATGATTTTGACCATGACAATTATTATGAAACGATTTTTTTCGTAAAGGAGACATTCGTCATATGGATGGTGTAACAAAAGATCTTGTAGTACAAAGTTAATTAAGAGCTCCGAAAAAACTAATTTGTTACTATCCAGATGAATGAAATTGTTCTTGACATTAATATTGTAGTAAGTCTCAAAAAGAAACTCTTTGAGTTTCAAATGTATTAGCCAAAGTGGTTGGCATATTGAGACTATAAATGAAAGGAAGATTGATTATCTTCATATTACTATAACATACCGAGTAAATATGAAATGTTACCCGGTTGTTTTTCTATTTTTGTAATACATATGTATAAGCAAGATGATGGAATCGCTTGCCACAAGTAAATTAGATGTTTACTGAAATAAATATCAGTTGACATGAGCGGTTGGTCATCCCGGTTCAATTATGATGCGAAAATTAATAAGAATTCACATTGGCATATATTGAAGAAATAGAAGATTCTTCAAGAATTTTCTGTGTTGCTTATTCTCATAATACTAGTTAAGGTTGGGATTGAATCCCTTAATTTTTTAAATGAATAAAAGGTGATATATATATATATATATATATATGTATGTATATCACTTGTCATTTGGACCGTTTACTATTATATGATTTTAATAGATGCATCTATTGTATGGTCACATGTGCGTTTGCTATCAACTTGCAGTTTAGATTTTGCAAGGTTGATTGCTCAAATTAGTAGAGCACGGTTCCAGAATATAAATTATGATGATTTATCTTGATAATGCTTGTTTAATCCAAGTGGATTTAGCAGAAATTGTATGCCTCCAATTATAGCTAAACCATTGGTTATGAGAACAAAACTCCCAAATAGAAATTTGGTATGAAGTGTATTCTTTAATATACAACAACACTTGTACGCATCTAACCAAAGAATTATGATAAAATCTCCCTATTTTAATTGGTTTAGAGTCAGGAACCAAATAATTTTCATCTAGAAATATGGATGTGCTATATGATTTAATTGTTCCACCACAATGCACGATGATGGGTCCCAAAGAAAGTTGGGGATATGTGTTGGTGATCCCAGCATTAGGGGGAGAAAATTGACAGCTGAAAAGGTAATCATGAAATGAATTATTGTGAGTGTACCTAGATCCTCGTACAAGAAAATATGAACTTGACGTTCAAGTGATATTCATTTGCAAAATATTGCTAGACATATTTGCTGACCCAAAGCAAAATACTATATTCCAGCTGTTAATGCTCCAAATAGAATAAAGTCCACGATGGACATAGTTTATGGAACGCATGAAGCATAATAGACTAATCGATTCCAAAGATAAAACTCCTTGAAGAAGGAGAGGAGCAAATGATAAAGATGGTTACATTAAGGAGGCAAGTGCGCTGTAAGAGCACTTTGACATAACATTTTATAAGACCTCATGAAGAGGCTCGGGTACTTGAAAATAATGAGATTTCGATAAATTATGTCTTTATTGTGTGATGATGGAACTGATGTAAAATGATCATCGATGATATCGTTGATATAATGTAGCGCTCAATATTTTTAATATTGACGAGGATCTTGAGCTCAAATCTGTCATGGAATTTGGGCAAATAAATGATTGGTCAATGAAAAATACACAATCAAGATTGACTTCACTTGTAAAATGTGAAGTTTTGGACTGATAGTCCCAACACCTGAAAGTATAAAGCCAGCGGAGTGACACAAGATCTTACGTAAATGTTCTAGCATTGATTATATGGAAACATATTCTGTTATGGTGGATATAGTTACTTTCAGATTCTAGTCTGGAAATACCTGATAAATTTGATATGCGTATATAAAAATCATTGAAGGACTTAAACTGTTCGGAAGCAGATTAAGGTTCCAAGAAATTCATTAAATAAAGTTTCAGCAAATCCTTATGTGTATTAGTGCAAGTCATTAAATAAAGTTTTAGCAAATCCTTATGTGTATTAGTGCAATCATGAAATACATGATTTATTTTTGTGTCTATTGCAATTGGCGCACTATGTATCTTGCTAGAACCACGAGTATAACAATATTCTAGCGAGATATAATTTTACTCCTATGTGGATATACTAAATACGATTAGTGTTATATTGCAAAAGAAATCCTGGGTATAGATTTCTTTATTCTAACAAATACTATCAAAGTTTTGTTGATTATGCAAATGCAGGCATTTTCTGAAGTTCGTTCTTCAAACAATCTATTTGTATGTGAGGGTACTGTTATATGATTATTTTACAAGGCAGTCAGTTGTTGATACTTATTCAAGTCATGTCAATATACAAGCAACTGTTAAAGCAAGTGACTCAACACACAATAAATGTGTGACTTTTCCTTGAAGAGATGATTCCAATAATAGTGAAGGCGATGAATTTTATTTATTTCAATTGGAAGAAGGATATATCGAATGGGACAAAATAAAACATATATTTCATCAAAGTTCTTTATCAGACACAATCTTCACCGAACGGTGAAATAGATGTTTAACAAGTTTGTTCGCTTGATAATTTGGTGTTCTGTTCAGTGAAGCATGAGCAACCTCAACATTTGAGAAGTTGGTATACAAGATCGGAACACGCCATCTCGGAGAAACAAATTGATATTTTCATGAGGGGAGGCAAATACGCGTTATACTATTTTTCTCTTAGCTAAGATTTTATCCACTGGATTTTTCTGACAAGGTTTTAATGAGGCAACAAATAATGTGTATTACAAGATATGTGTACTCTTTTTCCTTCACTAAGATTTTTTCCCATAGGGTTTTTCCTTTGTAAGGTTTTAACGAGGCACATTAATTGTGGATATCCAAGGAGGAGTGTTATGAAATGTATATATTATATGGATGTACACTAATCAAATATAACTCCCACTACTTTTCTTCATTAACCTTAGACTACTTATTACCATTATGATTGTAACTCCCACACTTTCATAACCTCCTCCATGATCTTGTCGCATGATCTCAATAAATTAATACCATGTTCATAACATCTCTTTGTATTATATTGTACACGCTTGTATATATGAAAGAAATAAAATTCTATCGTCTTTTTTTCTCTATAACTTTTATCTATTTTTGTATTTTATGTTATTGTTTTGAGTTTAGTTTCTTAACAAAATCTTAATTTTATAGCATTTTAGATTTTAAGTCTTAATCAAAAGCTCTCAGCCACACACACGGAAATCGGCCACCCCTCACCTCCCTTGACCACGCCGACTCACCCCTCTCTATATATTCCCCCATCACATACTTCAAAGTTCAAACTTTAGGGGATCTTTCTTTTCCAACTGGAGCAGCCGCAATATACACACAGAGACGAACAAAGCTAAAAAGGAAACAGATAGAGAAAAATCGGGGCAGGGACAGAACGTGGGGTTGAAAGAAATTAGGGGTTTTGGTCTTTGGATTTCTACACTTCTTCTTTTGGTTTCGGTTTCGGTTTCTAGTCTACTCATATACAAAAGAAAAAAATTCAATTCTTCCTGGTTTCAATTTGACTCCAAATTCGAAGAATAAACTGAAAATTATTTTCAGTTTTGTTTTGATTCTCCTTCATGGAATTCAATTGAGGCACTGTGGAATTTTGAGGCTTTGTTAGCTGTTCGAGGTGGCTTGCGGTTCCGAGTTGATCGTTGCTTCAAATTTTGATCGAAGTTGTTCGTGTAATTGCCGGAAGAACTTTCTTTTCTCAGGTTCGTTTCTTTACTATTATATTTTCTCTAATTTGCTTATGGTGAATCAAGCCTTAGACGAGGGTTCGAATCTACAGTGATGATTTTGCTTATCAGTGTATGTCTCTTAGTGATTTAGGCACTATGTCTCTTGGCCACTGTTGCTCTTTCAATCTCTCTTGGTGAAATATTTGATTTAGAGATTAAGTAAGTTTTATCTCTAGTGTCGTTGGAGACTTTCATTGTTTTCAGATGATCGAGTAAAAGAATGAAGTTATGTGCTCTTAGCTACATAGATTGGGAATGAATATTTACGCCAATTCTAAGTCCTGTTAAGTCAATTGATAGCTAAAGCCATTCTTTAGTTATAGTTATTGGTTTAAAATTCATTTTTCAAGTAGCAAATTGGGAATGAGTCAAACGGTTGCAATTAATTTTTCATGCTTTGAATAGCCTGGTACATGTCTATTTCCTTTTGCCGCTGCATTTTGCTTTTCCTGAAGTTATGTGGAGCACTTCAACTATTTGGAATTTAGTGGTTTAATGTGTAGGCATTAGGCATTTGGTGCAGAAGTAATGTTGCTTTGAGCATTCATCATGCTAATTCTATGAATACTCTCCTTGGACTTGAACACTTAATCTCCTCAATAGCTAAAATTGAGTATCCTCGAATATCGTGGTTTGCTTTAGGCGCGATTAATAAATCATCGTGACTATGGGTACGGTTCCCGTGTCATAGTCATGATACGTAAATCCCAATTCGAGTGTGTGTTTCACGTGACTCGACTATAACTTCCAATATTAATAATAAATATGTTGTAAATTGCGGGTGCGTTTCACGTGGCGCAATTCACAATGTGTACAAAACCAAACGAGAATTCCATAAATACTAAAAGCGGTCAAAAAGTAAAAAATGCACAATAGGTTTCAAACATGTAATAAATCAGATAATTATGCCAAATATTAATAGTTGAGCGACCATGCTAAAACCACGGAACTCGGTAGTGCCTCACACCTTCCCGAGTTAACAGAATTCCTTATCCGGCAGTCAAATTTCCTCGATCGGGATTTAAAGTAAACCGGTGACTTGGGACACCATAATAATTATCTCAAGTAGCAACTCTGATTAAATAAATAATCTCATTTCGATTAATGTCACTTTAATTGGAAAAACTCCCTATCCCTATCCCTATCCCTATCCCCGGGGAAAAAGGAGGTATGACACTTGGGTCCGATATTATTTCTAAGGTATATATCTCTGTTTTTGTTGATCAAAATTATTACAAGTAATAAATTAGATCCTTCATTCCAAACAAAAAAGGAAAGTTCAGAAATTTGAAGTGGAAGAAAGGATGGTTAGCTTTAAGCCACAGTATGGCTTCAACTTTTTCATATATAATAATTGCACATGTCGCTAATAGCTTGAACCCGCAACCTGCCCCGCATAAGGTATAACCCGCACGCCCTAATTTGAGTGCCAAGAGGAAATACACTCCTTCAATTTCCTTATTTCAAGGAACCCTTACTATAATTTATTGGCTTAGAAGAATTTAATGTCCCTCGGATAAGAGTCCTAGTACCTTAGTTGTTACCCCCTTGAATACTGATACTGATTGTAACTGTCAAATGTTCTCACCGATATCGGATAGAGTTCAAGGTCAAAACAATCTACTCCACAACTTGCATAGAGTTCTTAAAAATCCTCGAGCGAAATTGAACAGGGCTTCGGGTTGAGCCAGTTTATTTTTAGTTCTTCATTTATGTGTATTTTCCTACACAATGATGTAGTCCAAGTTCCTAAATATGATGACGTTACCTATTCATAAATTCAAATGCATACTTCGGTAATTTTTTAGGAAGTCTGATTATTTTAATTTGTTTATCCCAGTTTCTGTTGAAACTAAAAGAAAAGGTTTCAAGCTTCTGGTGTTCCATGAGTTACTTTATGATTATGTTGGAAAAGATCTATGGTTGTTTAAACTGTGGGCAAGATGGCTTCATATGCTGTTAAATTCTTTATGGGTTATTGTTGAAATTTTCATGTGGCAATGTGAACAGTAGGCATTTTATTCAAGATGGCATTTTGATCTTTGAAATAAGCAGGGGCTTGTTTCTGTAGAAAAATTAGTGCACAAGGAGGAAGGTGAAATTGGGGACACACATGGATTATATGTTGCAAAGTAAAAAAAAATGAATACGTTCTGAGGAAAAATAATAGAGAAAAGCCTAATTTAAGTCATTCTCACGCGCATCTGTTTACGGGATACACCCCCGCCAAACAGAAGTGTCTATTTGATCATTAGCTAAGTTACCTACCTAACAAAAGTGTCTATTTGATCATTATCTAAGTTTGTATCTCTAGCTGACAAATTGTGCCACCTCTGAGGGGCTATCTAGTAATTTAGCCAAAAAAGAAAAATTGCTGGTAGAATGTTATTATTTTCAGTCTAGATTTTGTTTTGTTTTGAACAATCTAGTAATTTAGCCAAATAAGTTAGCCTTTTTGGTATAAGGTATTAAATGCTATATTAGATGTTCCCATATATGCTATGTTGTCCATGGACTTTTATGGTATTTTGTGAACTTATGAGCGAAATTTTGCTTGTTATCAGTACTCGGGAAGAGTTCTCTGATGGCAAACGAAGAAGTCGTCGCTGTTAAAGATGCTATCCACAAGCTGCAACTCTGTCTTCTTGAAGGCATTAAAGATGAAAACCAACTCTTTGCTGCTGGGTCTTTGCTGTCTCGGAGAGATTATCAGGATGTAGTAACTGAACGATCAATAGCAAACATGTGTGGTTATCCTCTTTGCAGCAACTCTCTGCCTTCTGAAAGGCCTAGGAAGGGACATTACCGGATATCATTGAAGGAGCATAAAGTTTATGATCTTCATGAAACATACATGTACTGTTCAACAAACTGTGCTGTCAACAGTGGAGCATTTGCCCGTAGCTTGCAAGACGAGAGAAGCTCTACTTTAAATACAGCAAAACTTAATGAAGTCCTGAAGCTATTTGTGGGGTTGCATTTGACCACAGAGGATGTGAAGGAAAATGGAGATCTAGGATTATCCAAGTTGAAGATTCAGGAAAAGGTGGATGTAAAGGGTGGTGAAGTTTCAATGGCAGAGTGGATGGGTCCATCTGACGCGATTGAAGGCTATGTTCCCCAGAGGGAACGAAATGTGAAGCCAGCACCGTTGAACAACATTAAGAAAGGTACGAGAACTTCAATGATCTAAATGTGCATATGTAGTTAACAGAGAAAAGAACCCACATGCTTATGCTTGCTGGGGTCACTTCAATTGAAATATTATATTAGAATAAGAGACTTCATATTCTAGCTAATCAATGTACGCCTTTGTTGATCAAGACAAATACTTTTAATTTGTCAGGTTCCAAGAATAAGCAGGCCAAACTCCAAGATGAGAAAAACATGATACTATATGAGATGGACTTTTCCAGCACTATAATAACTCAAGATGGTTATAGCATTTCAAAGTTACCAGCACCTGTAAATGCTGTCTCAAGTAAAAAGGTTAAAGAAGCACAAACAAGAACAAGCTTTGAAGCTAGGGATGTTGATGTTTCTATATTGGGGAAGCAAGTTGATGGCTTGCAGTTACATTCTGAAGAAGAAACAGTAAAAACAGACTCGAATAATAGAAGTTATAAGGTCGATAAATTTTACACTGGAGAAGTGTCTTCTGGTCCTTGCCAACATGATGTCAAGAGCAAAAGTCTTGAGGTACTAAATACGTCTGATGCTGGAAGAGAATATGCATCAGATGATGCACGTGAAAAACAATCGCTCAGATCTTCTCTAAAATCCTCAAAGTACAAGAAAATGGCTCGTTCAGTTACTTGGGCTGATGAAATTGTTGATAATGGCACTGGAAAAATAACGGAGAGTTCATCCGAAGTATCAGAAGAAGGGGATCAAGCTAATAGGGAATCAGGCCCTACAAACATGGAAGAGGATGATGATTCATATCGATTTGAATCTGCAGAAGCATGTGCAGCAGCACTAAAACAAGCAGCAGAGGCTGTTGCCTCAGGTTCTGATGTCCCTGATGCTGGTATGACAATTTCATTGACTCTCCATATTAGGAATATTAATGGAGATTTTATGAGTAAGTCATACACTCTTTGGATCTAATAGCTTTTGAGTTCTGTTGTGCATGTGATTTTTAGTGTCCACTGCCGGGATTATAATATTGCCACCTCCACAAGAAGTGGATGAAGCAGTACTTCAGGAGAACGATGAGGTGCTTGATACAGAACCAGCTCCTTTAAAATGGCCCAGAAAACCAGGGGTGCCAAATTATGATGTTTTTGAATCAGAGGACTCTTGGTATGATAGTCCACCAGAGGGGTTCAATTTGAATGTAAGTTGCTTATCAAACCTTCTGCACTTGTGAAACTTGCTACTGATGTTTGTTGTTTTTGTTCTCTCTTCATTCTGCCCCCCCACCCCCACCCCACCCCACCCCACCCAAACAAA
>ML271643.1:0-57162 GCA_005239495.1 Nicotiana undulata | reverse complement strand
CCCCCCCCCCCCCAACCCCCACCCAAGAAACCCCTTTGCCATTTTTAACCTTTTTTGGTTTCTGTGTGTTTTCTAATTTTCTTCAGCTGTCACCTTTCGCCACGATGTTTAATTCCCTCTTCACATGGATATCATCATCGTCCTTGTCATTCATATATGGCAATGATGAAAGCTCTAATGAGGAGTATTTGTCTATCAATGGAATTGAATATCCTCGCAAAATTGTGTTATCTGATGGCCGGTCAACTGAGATCAAGCAGACTCTTGCTAGGTGTCTTGCTCGAGCACTGCCGGGATTGGTTGCTGACCTTAGGCTGCCTGTACCAATATCAGTTTTAGAACAAGGACTGGTATGTTTACACTGTCAGATAGTAACCTTCCCTTTCCCTAGCCATTTTAGCAGAATTGTGGAAGTAGTCAAGTCAATGACTTCTGCATGCTGTGAGGAGAGTTTAAGTGTTTTATTTTGTGCAGTTAGGACCCGATTTAGTTTTTTTATCTGGTTTGGTATTAGGAAGCAATTTTAATCTCATGGTTTTGTTTGTTAGGACTTCATTTGTTAGTAGGGGATACTTTACATATGCTTTATGTATGTTGGCTATTAGTAGTGTGCATTGCATGAAGTTGTAGAATGCAGGAAGCTTTTAAAGGATTGTCTAGGGTACCTGAAAGTTCCAATTTTATGGCTTTCTTTTTCACTCACCCACAGACACATCGACATTCTGTGACGGGGTTGGGGAGGGAGTCAGTACAAGAACCACCCAGTCATTATGATGGAAAGATTTTCTGGCGCAATATGTAATTGGCTGGTGGTGGTAATGGGACAGAATTTTGTTTCTACAAACAAATTAATGGAAAAGTTGGCTATGACTCTTGAAGTTGCTGAAAGTAAGCTTGTGAGATTTTGTATTTTCATTTGTGTCATCATACTTCTAATGATGTTTGATGTTTATTTTCAAAGCTATAGGAGGTTCTTTGATGCATGTAGGGGGTTATCTACTCACATATCCCCGTCCGCTGTGATGCGTAGTTGGGTAGATGATGGGTATTGGTGGTTTAAGAATATCATTGCATGTCACGATTAACGTTGTAATCATCACATGATAAGTCTTCTTTGTTTGACATGTGCAGGTTCTCTTGATAGATACAATGTCTTTCGTGGATCCACTCCCTGCATTCAGGATGAAGCAGTGGCAACTAATTGTTCTTCTGTTTCTGGATGCTCTTTCCATAAGTAGGATACCTGTACTGACTCCATATATGACTGGGAGAAGGACTTTGCTTCCAAAGGTAGAATTCTGGGATTATACGCTTCTACGTTCTCATGTTCTGTTTCATATGTAGTATATTGTTTTGATTGTAACGTTAGTTTGACATCTTCCAAAGCTGTACTTTGGTTGCTGTCACGCAATTTTGTTCTCCTTTCTGCACTCTTAACTTTTCTTCTCTGTTATCCCCCTTCCCAAGGTCTAGTTGTTTCTTCCTAATCTTCACTAGGTTTGCCACCTTCCAGATTACATAAAAGGACATAAATGCCTATGCTGTAATGGTAGCAGCTATCACTAAGTTGAACTTGAATATTTCAGAAAATGATCCTGGGTACTGCTTCTGTACTTGGTAGTAGAATATTCACTTACCTTGTTAGGAGTAAATAATGACTGCTTATCGTGTTGTACGAAAACTAAAATCATAGGAAAGGATTTCAGAGTTTCCAGCATGAGATGTTAGTAGTTTCTTGACTATGTATTGTGAGTATGGGTTGGACTGAAGTTCTTTTGTTTCATTTGGCTGGCTAAACAGGTGCTTGATGGTGCTCAGATAAGCGCAGCAGAATATGAGATCATGAAAGATCTAATTATTCCGCTAGGTCGTGTGCCTCAGTTCTCAATGCAAAGTGGAGGCTAATTTGATATAAAACGGCTTTGCAGGTTCCCTCTAAACTTTCATGAGAGAAAGAAGTTCTGGGACGTGTGCACAAACGTCATAATTATATTTGGTGCTTGCAGTTTCTGTTCATATCTGTTTATGTTTTATAGAGATCCTATGTCGTCAAGACACTGATGTACTGTGATGATTCATCACTGACGAGTTATTCTTCAATATCATTCTTCTGCGGACTGATAACATTTTTGGTTTGAGTTGTAAAGAGGGGTTGAATGAGTGGAAAATACATAGAGGTAAGCATCATTTCCTCATGTGGTAAGAAATAAAAAAGGACTGAAGGAGAAGTGAGAATGTGACTGCATGGCTTAAATCTTTTGTGAAATGATCTGAAACTGGTACAAGAAGATGAATGTATGTGGCTGACACGTTTGGCAAATTGTCTGACAGCCAATCGCAAATTACCACGACTGTACTATGTTGCGCAGCATCCTACCACCTGATTTCAAAAGGCAAAACTAGAAATATGGTGTTATTTACGTGTTTTATACCCCCTTTAGTTCTACTTTCAGTTGAGCTACTTGAAGAACTAGGGGCAACAGTGCAAAAATGGGAAGATGTATTCGAAATCACATGCATCTTTTTTTGTATTTTGCTTTTTTTTTTCCTTTCCCGTGGATGGCCAATTGAGAGAGGCGACTTCTGATTTTCAGACCGCTTAGGCTGGTACACGTTATGAGAACAACATTTGATGTTGAAATTCTGTAGAGTTATAGGAAGTACGTTGAACAGAGGCATGGCTCAATGGAATGAAAATCATCACTTATCCCATTGTTATTTATTTATTGCCTAAAAGATTCTACTCCTGATCAATATGCCTGCCGTGTCTCTTGGGAACTATTTTCTGTGCTCGAATGTGGGGCGTAAGATCTAGCAGATTGTCCTATTGCTACAAGAATATTAACAATTCCTAACGAAACAGAAGCTTCAAATGTCTCAGTAGAATAGCATGCTAAAAAGAACAAAATGAAAAGGTCAAAGGTAAGGCATGTACAGCTAGCATTTCTAATCCGACATGCTTAAAATTCGTCCCAAGACAATTTGCCAAATATATGCAACTTTCAGACAAACAATCTGCAGCTTTCTCAAAGACAAAACAGATAAAAGCATTAGAAATATGTTTCCACAGATTCGACGCTACTAATTTACAAGATCAAAATTACCACCTACTTGGAACCAAAAGCAGCTAAAGAAGAAACAAAATAAAAGCAATTCTAAGATCAAGAATACGTTAAGACAGCTATTTTCTAGGCAGCTTGATTCTGCGCATCCTGAAGGAACCTAATAAAGAAACAGCCTTCTAAACACATCTACCTGAACTTCATTCGCTTGCTGGCAGCAGAACTGGGACCAACTCGTGACTTGCCAAAATTCTTCTTTCTCTTTCTCTTCTCATCCTCGCTATCTGATTCATTCCCATTCTCCCTATCTGCATAGCTTGCTTCTTTCTCCAGCTCTTCCCATGTTTTACCTTTTTCTTCCTCTGACTCATCATCTTCATCTTCCTCATCATCATCTTCAGACTCCACCAGAGATTCACTATCAGACTCATCATCATCAGAATCTGACTCAGGTTCAGCATCTGAAGGTTCATAACCTTGGTCTGATTCTGAATCTCCAGATGATGAGTCAGTACCTTCCAAGTTTAAAAATTCCCAGCCACCATCATCTATAAACCTCTGTGGCTCATCAGTTATGGTCTTCAACACTTGACGCCAATTCAGATTCACCTTGCTCTCATAATACTTGATGTCAGTCGTGTCTAGCCATTCCTTGATGCCATCAAGGGATGAAATAGGGATTGAATCTATCCGCATGACGTCACGCTTGAAGTCCTTGAAAACAATAGCCATATCACAGTTCTTCTGACCAAATCCAACTCTTTCCAAGTTAACAATCTCAATCTCACTTAGGGTTATCACAAGGAATGGGGTCTCTACCAGCTCAACCAAACAGCTGGAGGCTGGTACAATGAAAGCGGATGATTTATAGGGCACCCCATGGAACCCAAGTTCTCTCAGAGGTTGATCAAATTCCAGCTCGAGTCCCTTAAACTGAGGCTGGCTCCAAATATCATTCACCCGGTTCACAAAATTCTGGAAGTCCGTGTTGATTTTGTTCTTCCGATCTCTTTCCCTCTGTTCTTCCTCAATCTCATCTGGATCATATGCAGACCTCTTTCCACCTCCAAGCGTTTGGACCACATCCATTACCTCAACATAGAACTGAACATCCTTGGTCTTCTTGTTCCCCACCATGATGTGGTTGTGCAGATGAAAGTGAAGAAGGGTAATCATCTCCTTCTCTGCTGGTTGGAAGAAGGCATGCTTGATATTACCATACATGATGTCAACACGTTCATCTTGTCTTGTGGTTGAATACCGGAAACCATTGGCATGAGCTTCCAGTGTACCAGTAAGCTTTCGTGCACGACCACCAAATGTGGGACGGATCCATAAGTCAGGCAGCCTAACTGGCTTGAATTTATTCCCTGCAAGGACAAGCTTTTCCTGAGTCACTAAAGTTGCTCTTTCAGCTCTCTCGGACTCCCTTGCCATAACATTACGTCTAAGTGTTTTAATCACCTGGACCACCTCACTTATGTGCCTAGGATCCTTGGAACGAAATGAAACTTCCTTTAGGTAAATGGCACCTTGATTCTTTGATGCATTTGCATCAGTAGGTGAGAAAGGGGCACCAGGAACATTAAATATGATTCGGATGTAGCAGTTACGGTTGGTGTCCTGTTGGCTTGAAACAGTCTTGACAGTAGCCACATGGAAAGGAACCATATTACCATATATTGGTAGAAGGATGGCTTCATTCTTCTGGTCAACCTGAATAACCATCTCTCTGGGTGGTGGCAGGTCATTGATACTCTTATAGGCAACAACATCAGTTGAAGTCCGAGCAGTGCCCCTGTTATTTCCATTTAAGTTTTCTGCACCGGCAAGACGTCGAGCAGTCTCTTCATTCTTCTGACGGGCAAGTTCTTCCTGGTGCAGCCTCCTCTTCTCTTCTTTTGAAATCTCATGATTGTCAGACCTAAGTGTTGCCTTGGCATGCATGGTCTCCCTACCATTGGACTTGGCTTTCACTTGTGGCTCCTCTTCTTCTTCATCTTCATTGAAGGAATAGGCCACATCCTTCAAAGTTTTGGAACTCAAATGGGTGATCACATCATGGCCATCCTTTGTGACAATCACTGTATCTGCTAGCAAAAGTGAAAAATTCCGACTCTTTTCACTTTTGGTCTCATTCTGCAAATTGTGGAAACCAAGTGACACATTGAAAACCATTCCCGGTCTCAACAGTTTATCATTCTTAGCATTAAGGATCAACCCAGACTCCCGAAACTCAAGACCGATCCCTGTCCCAGCAGATTTTGTCAGGTTGTCAACCAATTCAGGAGCGTCCCTGTCAACCACAGCAAGAGCTGCTTGATAAACAGCACTAACCTTGTTACCAGCTTTCAATGCACCAATTGCTGCTTCCTGGGCTTTAAGAAGTACTTCATAAGCTTTAGTCTGCATCTGAGTGGAATCAATTAGAAACGTTCTGGCAAGATTCGAACAATAGCTGCTGTATCGTGAACCAATTGCACATATGATGACACTGGCAGAATCATAATACAAACCATCATCATTGCTTGTAGCACTGGGTCTAAGATCAAAAATACCACCACTCTGAAAGATTGGAGGGTAACAAATATCAACATTCTCAGCTTTCAGCTTCACCTTGACTTTAGCAGGGTCCAGAATAGCCTTTTCGGTGTCATCCATTAATGAGGAATGTGTTACTTTCTTCTCCTCATCAATTACTTTCTCAAGCTTCGGAACAACAAAGTTCTTCATAGCAGAAGCAGTCAGATGTGCAGCTTTCTTCACGTTTGTTAGCTCATTTTGGTCCTTCACAGAGAAAAGGTCAGAAAGTCCATTCGACACATCAATAAGCTGAAGGCCAGAATCTTTTATCTTCTTAGTCCATGTCTCCAATAGCTTTCCTTCAGGGCCTTCTCGTGCAATATATCCAATAACAGGGGCATCATAAGCATCTGATATTGACTGCTCCCGGATAGCATGGAGCACCTTGTCCATTTCAGTAGATCCATCCTCGCTTTTGGCCTTCACATGCATGACAACTTCCACGCCTACAGCTTCTTTAGCAGTCGATTTCACAACATTGAGCAATGAAGCTTTCTTTTGGCTACAGAGAAAATGTATTTGCTTGTTTCCGAAGACCATTATAGTCTCAGGGAACTCATATCCAAGTAACCAAATATTTACAGCTGAGGATTTCAAGTATCTCAAGTCCTCTGAAGGTGGTGGAGTAGCTATAGCAAGGACATCAGAAGAGCCCCAAAACTCATCTTTATGTTCACGCCAGTGTGAATATAAGTCATGCAGTCGCCTACTAAAAGTGTTCAAGTCAATTGTATAAGCATTTCCACCTGCTGCATTCCCATTAGCAGGAGGACCATTTCCTTGTCTTTGTTCTGGCATTGTATGGCTATGACTCCTAGACTAATCTGGACAAGAAAACACAAAAAAGTGCACAAGTTACTGAAAGAAGGAGAATATAACAAATGCAATCTTAAGAGGTCCTGTCTACAAATTCCAACAACTCCAGTTTCAAAACTCCAAAATATGTCTGCTGAATAAGCATTGTTAAATCATCATTCCTTTAGAATTTCAAAAAACATGAAACTCATATGGACAATCTCACACTGTTTCATAGTTATATCTATGAGACCTATCACTCACCACAACCCAATGTCCCGCCATATTTTGTCAATAAGTACTGAATCAGTTATCAGTGGCGGAGTTGCCCATTAAAAAAAGTATTTAGTTTTTTGTAGATAAAAGAGAACAAGTAAATAATACTCCCCAATGTGCAAAAGAATTCACAAGATATGCACTCCTCTACATTGTTAAGGATGATTCTTTTACCCAAGCACAAATTATCCAATGCAATTTCTTGGTATGCAACAAATGAGGTCAATTAATGAATTGCCAAGCACGGCCCTTCGAGCTATGGGAAATTCAAAAGGCAAGACATGAAGAGACTCTTTAAGGATATACAATAACTTGGAGATAAATTAAATATAGGGAAAGGAAAACGTGAAATTACTATGATAGCCACCATAATCCATGATTTTAAGAAAAAATTAATTTCCAAGAAAGCATAAAAACAACACAGGACCCACCACAATCAATGAACAACTAATAACACTATTGAGACACAATTTACACTTTTTTGTGTGTGTGAAGTTGATACTCATTATACATGTTCTCATGAAAATTATTGGACTTTCAACAGAAGTATGGCAAAACTTGAGAAAAACACCGAATATATTAAGAGCCTACAGAAGATTTCCACTTTATACAAATTTACCAACTTTAATTGAACATGGTATGTCCTAGACAAAAACAAAAGCTTTATCTTATTCCCATAAACTTGGGGCTTTCTGTACCCGCATAGTGAAACAATGCAACACTGAATGGTCAAGAGCTGACACTTTAAACTCACAGAAACAAAATAACACCAAATTCTCCAAGTATGAAAAAATAAGGTTCACCAAAGCTACTGCATAATAAATAACAAGCTCTCAAAAACAAAGATAACAAAAGTCTAACCAATATAGTACTATACTTCACACAAAAGGCTACCCCCAAAAAACACAACCTCCAATTCCAGCCCCAATTTAGTGTTCTATAACACACGCTTCAAAAACAAAGTAGAATAATGCCCCACGCAATACATCATATTTCACACATCAACAATCTCTCGAAAACACCAATATTCATAAACTTAGACTAAAAGGCACACCGCACTAGGCATCCCTCATTTACGCAAGGTCCAGAGAAGGGCCACACCCCGAGGGGTATAATGTAGGCAGCCTAGCCTGATGAACCGTATAAGTCACACTGAAATAATTTTACACTTGCTCCAATGGTCCCCTCGGCTCCAACACAATACATTATATTCAAAAGCTTAGACTCCAGCCTCAAAACTAGGGTTGGCGAATCTACTAAAAAGGTGACAAATGATTCCAGATATATTCCATTTGATAAAAGCACAACCCCTGAAAAAGCCAGATGCGGTAAAAAAGCTGGGATTCTAACCACAAATTAGGATTTCTGAAGTCACATGCAAAGAGGAAACGTGCTCAAAATAAAGAAGCAAATATAGGGGGAATACTCACATAGTTCGTTCTTACGGGTAGAGCAAAGAACACAAAACCATATTAGGGTTTCAAAACTCGACAGCTGAGGGTAGTGCGCGGCGCAATGAGCAGATTAAGGGTTTCGAAATAGTACTATATTTCATAAACACGAAAACTGTTCAAATGAGCACTGAAAAACGGATCGAACAGTGAAAAAAACGTTGGAAATCTAAGCACGAGGAAACGATTGGAAAATAATGAAAAAAATTGATGAACAAAAATGAAAACTGCGAATTTCTAAGGAAGCATTGAGTGAAAGAAAGGGGTTTAGAGAATGGGAGCGAATGACTGATTTTATTCAGCACTGATATGAAAAGAGTCTCGTATTTACAAGGAATTACACTGATTGCCAGTTGGAATTATGTAACTGTGAAGGGTATATTGGTACTTTTGTCATGTGTCAGGGAGGAGCAATTGAAGTGCTGCTGCGTGGATATAAATCGCGACGTCATTTCGGTTCATGCGTTTTACAAATGGCGGGAATATAAGAGCATGTTTCCCACCAAAATCAGCCCTCATCTTTGTGTACTTTTTCTTGGTTATTAGTCAATAGTACCTTGTGTAAAAAGTTTTAAAAAATTATATAAATATTTTATTCAAAATTCTGTTTGAATTATAAAATTAAAATGCAAGTCCTCAAATGAAGAATATTGAACTCAATAAGGACAAATAGTTCCACAAAGAAGTTCGCAATCGCGATAAATATTTTGAAAAGAAAAAAATTATATGTCAATATACAAAGATTAAATTAGACTAATTTATCACGATTAAGTGACAAAAAGGATGAAAATATATATATTAATTCACTATGATTCAGCAATAATATTAAATATAAGACAAATATCATAAATATAATATGTGTTGTAATACTATAAACATATTATTTTTATGCTTTGTTACCAGATTTATGTATCTAAGTAAAAGAAAGTTCTTGTATACATAGACTAATGTAAAATATATGAATAATACTGTTGTAAAACAAAGGGGATCTTTTCCTTATTTGAGGTAAATAATCAAGTGAATCTAAATTCCTAAATTATAGGATCTAATTCAATAAGGAAAGATATCATAATTATAATTTAGTTGATTTTAAAGTTCAAAATATTAGGAAAATAATTTAAATGAGTATTTTGTCTAATGTTTCATCTAATTTTAAACGGTAAAACAGATGAACGATATTTTGCTAAGGCGTTCGTGCTTTTAATATACTAGTCTCTCTATGAACGTGTGTTGCACGTTAACAATTGCACGTAGATATTCAGTATGTTTAACAAATTGCACGTAAATATTTAATCTATAATTAATATTTTGCCTTGAAGATTTTTCTTTTTATAACAATAATAATTGTAATTATTATATATTATAATTAATGCAATTGCATGTAGGTATGTGTCAAATTGTACGACATGTATACTGAAACTAATAAAACTTGCAATTGCATCTATTCTAAATTGCTACTCAAATGTATATGAGATTCAATAATATTTTTCTTAAAATGAAGACTATATTATATAAATAAAATTAATTCATTGATAAAGTTTTGACGCAATTAAAGTTATGCAATTAAAACTGTAAAGACACTGAGGGCTCTCATTTGGTACGAGGGGTAAGAGATAATTAATTCCAAGATTAAATTTGAGATGAGTTTATTTCACGTTTGAGTGAGATAAAATCGCGGTATAAAAAATTTCAGGATTAGTTATCCCGGGATTGTAATGTTATTTTCTCCTATGACAGGGTGAGATAACTATCTCGGAATAAAATTAGTATGAACGGAAAAAACTGGAAAAAAATTCAAGTTAAATGTATTTGAAAATTAGAGTTGTGTTTGAATTAAATACAATTTGGATATATTTTTGAAGTTTTGTGAGTGATTTGAAGTAAACATTTTGAAAAACACATTTTTTGAAGTTTTTCAAATTTTCAAAATTCATCTTCAAATAAAATTTTAAAATTTTATGACTAAACATTGATTCCGAAAAAAGTAAAAAAAATTTGATCAAATTGGCCCTTGATTTTGGAATAATTTGTTTTTCAATCAAACAACCCATATTTTAACATTTATGTGATGCGATGGTATATTTTAATTCAAGTACTTGGAAGTCATATCATAATATTTCACCTAATCTATTTGAGTTGGACAAACATTGTATATATTTGAAGTATTGAGAGGCCAGAGAAAGTCTTAAGTTATTTGGCTCGTTATTTTTCATCCTTTCTTAGTATTACTTTTATTTCTGACATGTAAATCAATACGTAGACTGCAGTATTACTTTTTTCATACTCTAAAATATGTTATAGAACTTAGAGAGTGGTCAAAGTATATATCTGAAATTAAAGGTGTTTAACGGATGGGCTGGACACAAAAAACGTCAGTCCGTTCGGTAACAGGACGGGCTGTTAATGGGTTGGAATTAACGGGCTAGTGACGGGCTGAGAATTTTCGGGTCCTATAGGGCCTGTACGGGTTCGGACGGGTCGATTTTTTTTTTTTAAATTATATTTTTGAATTTGATTGCGGTCAGAAATTAAAAAAAAAATTAGCACGTTAACGAGCTGAACCGGGCTGCAGCCTGTTAAGGGATTAACGGGTTGTAGCGGGTTCGGTGCACCGTTTTTCAAAATATGTACGTTTAAAACCCGTGGCCCGTCCAACCAGTCCCAGCCCGCCAAATTGGCTACAGTATCGGGTTGAACCTAATTGAACCAGGTTGTTAACGGGTCAGCCCGACCCGATTAACACCTATATCTGAAATTTAAAAATCCCATTAAATATTATTCTACAAATTATAAATA
The DNA here is from genome assembly GCA_005239495.1 of Nicotiana undulata. Classification (NCBI taxonomy): domain Eukaryota; kingdom Viridiplantae; phylum Streptophyta; class Magnoliopsida; order Solanales; family Solanaceae; genus Nicotiana; species Nicotiana undulata. Next base: position 46,199 of record ML271643.1, on the reverse strand, counting down.
AAATATTATGATTAGAATAATAGGATGATTAAATTCGTCTTGGCGGTACGAGCTTTGGCATAGAATTATGAATTTTTGACCATAATTACTTACATAAAATAAAGAAGAAAAGTGTATACAAAGTTTATGGATAATCCAAATAAAATAAACAAAAAAAAATTAAAAGAAATACTTAATGGCCTCCTTCTTAGAGAGACATATCTTCTTCTTTGTTTATGTTTTAACAAACAATATAAAGATTAAAAAGAAATATTATGTCCTAATTCTCTTTGGAGAAAAATAACTACATTAGGATTGGGTAAGTGATATTTGGATAATTTGCTGCTCACCGTCGGTCTATATAGCCTTCATATTATATAACCAAGTATTTTCTTTGTTGATTTGGAAAATAATACCTCCACATAATTTGTTAATCAATTCTCCAATATCAAGAACCGTTGGTCGCCACTTTTCTCACTTCTTCATCAACCATCACCACCTTTTATGTACAAACACTTTTGTTGGGATTTAAGGTCTTTGATAGGATTTGTTGGTTATAGCATTTTAATTCCTTCATTGTTGAAAATGCATGGAAAATAACTTGTTAATTATATATGTGACACTAAAATCATGAATTCTATTATATCCAAATTATAACATGATTTGAATCTCTTCCGCCTTAATTTTGTTTTCTCAATATACAATCAATGAAAGCTAATTAAGCTCCTGATCGTTACTTGCGTGAAAGGTTTGCTATTGAACAACTTGAAGTTTAAAGTTTTTCTATAAAATCACAGTGAAAATAGCACGGGCTAGCCAGTTTTTGGTTTGTTCATTCAAAAATAACCAGTATTTGTAAAGTCATTGAAAAATAATCACTATTTTGCAGCAACACGGAAAGTTCCAGCATAATATAACGGAGATCGGTGCACCTGTGTATAAACTTTCAGCATATTATGCTGGGACTCCAACACGCGAAAAGTTTCAGCATAATATAGTGGAGATTATAGAATTTGTGTATGAATTTCCAACATATTATGCTGGAGGTCCAATATATTTCGCTGAAACTCCAGTATAATATACTTATCGAGACATTAGCCTTATAAAACTTAAGTTGTCCGAGATTATCAAAGTGATAAATTGTTAGTTATGTGAGTCTGACTCCCTATTTTAACTTCGCATTTCAAAATATTGCTATTAAGAAGTAGCATAAATTATTAGTGAAACGGAATACCTTTACAATTTGATGATGAAATTAAATTTGTCACGCTCTTTTGGATGAAAACTTATTCTTATCTCATTGCAGCATTAATTGTGCTCTTGCTTTTTATTTGACTAGTTTCACGCTTTGCGCGTGTAATAATATTAATGAATTTTATATTTTGAAAATAATGTAAATATTATTAGACAGACATATTAAATTATAAATAAAAGTTAGAGATTTTTATTGAAAACAATAGATATTTTTATATTTAGCTAGCTCGAAGAAATCATGTCCATTTGCAGTTTTCAAATACGTTATTGTGATATATGAGAACTTATGTGGAATTATTATATGAATATTATTGTTATTTTTGTGACTAATACTAAACAAAATACGAAAATAATGTTTTCACGATAACATAAATTGGAAATTGAATATTTTGGTATTTTAGAATTTGAGAATGAAATTATTGGTCCTGGACCTCCTAAATATTAAAATGAAAGCGTAAAATTCTAAAAAATAACTAATACTGAGTTAATATTTTGCAACAAATAACTTAATATATGAAAAATATAGGGAGTTGTCCTTCGTCAAAATAAATTCAAAAAGAAAGAATAATAATAAAGGACAATTCATTTAGAATATATATTGATGTTTTATACTTCAATACCACACAAGAGGGAGGGTGATTTGTGTGGTAACTAATATTTCGCTTAGACTGATTATAGAACGACTTGGTTCTTCTAAGTGTTCATTAACCTACTATTGTTGAAATAGGTACATGCGATAAGTAAAGGACACAAGTATTTTACGTGGAAAATACGTGGCTCAAAAGGTGAAAAACCACGACCTACTTCCCGGTATGATTTTCCCAAACTCTCCACTAAATCACTGAACCAAAAACTGCATTTACAAAAATACTTTTGTAACTACCTCTAATTGTTGCGACAACTTCAAGTTAACTCTAACTTGAATACTCTGAGTACCTATTACAATTGTCTCTAGATAAATCTGAAAGGTAAAATATGAAAACACCTACTACAATTGAACTAGAATAAAAAAAGACGCTTGGAACTGGTTCTTCTATCCGGTTCATGTAGCTTCGGGTTTGCACACACGAATTGCTTGTAAAATGCCTTGCAATTTTGCACTCAATTTCTGTTTAACTTCTGCATTTGTGCATGCCTGTAAAATGAGAACATCCTGTGATATATAAAGTTAGTAGATGAAGAAATAACTAGAGTTTTAATGCTACTCTTCCTTGGTGGAAGAGTTCTAGTTGCTCTCAATTCATAACTCCTTCCTTATCATGGATAATGTTTTCTTTGAGTAGGGAGTCCTTCTCCTTATCAATTATGCAACATTTTCGATCAGAATATATCAATTATGCCAAGTTAAGTTTATTTCCTTCACGTGCATCCCACATTCTCGAATCTGCTCGTGTCTATGTACACAAGAGATAAACATGGTTCATGCCTGAGCTTCCTTTGTCAATCTTCAAAACTATCCTTCACTTGGGCCAACACATATTTTAACAAAAAAAAAGTTAATGACAAATCATTAAGAATACATTTGTACTTCGGAGTAATAAGCGCACAATTTTGAATATCACTTATATATCAATGACAATACATTTTGAGTTACAAAATAAAAATTAACAAAAACAATTTAAGTTTCTAAAAAATATTCATCTTATTTAACTAACTCAGTAAATAGTAGATAAGTTTTCAGTGAATTGCAGGCATCTAGCCAATAAAAATATTGACGAGCTACTTGTTTGACCAAAAAATGATAATATTTGGTTAAATTAATTAATCAGTTATTACAGATGTTAATCCTAGTTAAAGCTAATAACTTCATATCTAAGGTTAGCAGTGTAGATGAAGTAAACAGTGGCGAGGCCGATTTAATGCACTAGGTATTAAATGTTTCATATGCAATAATGGGGTAGAAGTATCAGATATTAAATGCGTTAAATGGTACCAAATATAAATAAAGAAGAATATTCACCCAATATTAATTGAGGTGGATGATTCCTCCCTCTGACAATGATGAGTGACAAGAATATATGAGAATATTGAGGACTTTCTCAGATCTGGTGGAAATGACAAGGAATAATCCAATAGACGAATCTCCTTAGAAAGATGTTCTTTGTATTTATCTAGAGCGCTTCCTTCTCAAAAAAGTTCTTATCATATATCATCTTACATGCCTTTTGCCTTATCTCTCATTCTATTTATATTGGATATTCCTAAAGAACCCTAAAAGTACAAACATAAGAATATTCAATAAAATATTTCCTCTGAAGATCCCAATACAAAACTAGTGGTTACTTCTACGTGCACTACTCGACCTCGGTCGTTGTTGACCGCTTCGCGACACGTTCCGTTAATCACTGGTCGACCTCGGTCAAATTACTCACGATAATTACAAATTACTCATGATAATCACCTTTTCGTGCTGAATTTCCTCTGTCAGATTTTGACTAGTACAGTTAGTCCCTCCGCTTATTGAGGTCGTATTTTGGTCAACCTCAGTGAGCGGACTTCACTAATCATAGTCAAGAAATTCAGGTGGGCAAGTCAAGTAGTAAAGATCACAATCGAGATGGTAATGTGGCGCTTTGTAGGCCACATCTTATCGTGACGTTGTCACAACATCATGCGTCATTATTACGCATCTTCTCGATGTGTTGCATCGCTTCCCATGCCCCTGTCGTTTCGATCTTTGTGTATCGACGGTTGATTTTATCGATTGGGTTGTTTGTGTTCTCTATTAATAGGATTGAGAACCCTTCGTATGATCCTTTGTGTTTTCTAGCATTTGAACCTTCATATTTTTATCACTTCTTCTCCTTCTTCCTGTATTATTGCTCCCATTGCTTCCATTTTTGCACCCTTGTTCTCCTTTCTAATTTGATTGATTTCTGCTACTTCAACCCCTTTCGAGTTTGGACCTTATGCATTTACAAGCAACAAAAAATGGTCAATGCACCTTCTACTTCTGGTGAGGCTTCTGACACAATCCCACTGGCAGTGAGAATGCCTCCTCGCGACGATGAGGATGTCGTTGTCGCTGAGGACGAAAGCTTTCCCACTATAGAGGAAATAATTCCTTGTAACGACAAAGCTAGGTCAGACTTCTCAAAATCGCCCGCAGACGAGCCCAAACCTGTGGAATCTGAAATGGACGTGGCCGCCCTTACTGAGCTTAGGGCCAAGTACAACATCCTGCCCCATATCGACCTAATCCCGGCTGGTCGTGACGCAGTACATATTCATCGCCCTGGGTATTGCACATTCTATGCATATCCGTTCTACGTGGGCAATTCTCTTCCTCTCCCTCCGTTGGTGGAGGAATTCTGCCGCTATTACAACATCTGTCCGGCTCAGCTCTCCCCTATATTTACAAACTCTTCCTTATGTTGATAAAGTACGTGGAACTGGCAACCGCGGGATTTCCATTCGCCATCTGCTACACCTCTTAACGCCAAGCTTCCATGGAGGTACGATGTTACACATTCGCCACTGTGAGAGCAGGGGATTGGTGGTGAAGATAGATGATAAGGTCAATCTTCAATTTTGGTACAACTTCTTCTACATCAATACAAAGCACAAGGTGGCAAACCCTAGTGGGTTCCCTGAAGCATGGAACTTCGCCCGTAAGTACTTTTGCTGATTATTTATTTTGTTTATCTTGGTGGTGACTTAATCGTTCCTCTTTTTCTTTTGTGTAGCCGAGAAAGAGCCCCCTTCGTTGGTTGCAGATATTCATGATTGGGTAAGTCAGGTCTTTCCCCATACGGTGGAGATCTGTGAATGGTCGGCGGTCCACAAGAAGTTTGGGAACAAACCTTCCGTGACCGGTGAGTCATTTATTTTGAACTTCCGTTGCTTCGACCATCGTGTTTTCTTTTCCTCCTCTTCTCTTTTATAGTGGGGTTGATTTAATTTCGGCTTTTATTGTTAGGTCAGAGGACTTCGAGAAAGGTGAAGGCTCCTACCCCCGCCTTTCGTCAACCAAATGCTACGACGGGTTCTTCACTTGTTGCGACTGCGGGCAAGTCTGTTCAGATGACTGCATCTTCGCAGAACTCGGCACTGCGCAAACCTAGTAGACGGGCGACGGCCCATCGACGAAGACTCCGGCTTCTCATGTGTCGGTTGTGGTTGTTGATGGTGATAGGGTGGTCAGTTGTGTAGTTGAGGTGGATGAGTGTTGATTGTGGGTGAGAATGATATATGGTGGTCGGAGTGGTGGGGATAGTGGATGGTGATGGTCGATAATGGCGGCGACAATGATTGAGGATGATGGTGGCGTGGTGGTGGTGGGATGAATATGTGATACCACTTAATGAAATTAAGTCTCTGTTATAGATCTTAATCATACAGACCTATTCAGACCCATTAAGTGGTTGTGAAGTAAAAAAAACAAACACACTTAATGATTAAGATATGAATAATTAAGATTCAGACTTAAAAACAAGCACACTTAATGTCGGAGAACTGAATGATTAAGATTCAGACCTCCATTAAGCGCAAACAAATGAGCTTAGGCCTCTTATTTTCACAGTCTTAATTCGATTCTGAAACCAAAAAAATTGATGGCTCGCAGTCACAATCTTAATTAATAAGGACAATAAAAGTTGGATAGTTCTTACAAGAAGTTAAAACAATTCATATAAGTAAATGGAATTCTACTTTGGTGATTAAATTTACAATAAATTTTATTTTTGTAGCCAACTAAATCTAATTATGCTATTTGATAGCTTTCTAGCTAGCTATTTCATGATGTAAGTTAGGTATACAAAAATTTATATTCTCATAGCGCAACCCGTCTACATAGCCATATACTTAGTGCTCCCTAAAATAATATTAACATTTATAATATATTCTAACTTCAAACAAATATTTGTAAATATGTATGTAGTAAATATTTAATTAAATTTTTGTTCTTATGATTAAATATGCTTGAATATTCTTGGTTTATTAATTTACCTGATGGATTCGTGCAGTTGCTGAATATATTCTTGATAATTTTTGTACTAATTATATCAAAGTTCAAATAACTTGAAAGCTCGTATATTACACGAGAAAAAAATATAAAAAAACATCACTTCCTCCAAACATGAATTTGAATATCTGCAAACATATTGTTGCTAGCGGATTCATACTAATTATTCTTACATATGTTATGTAAAATAATGATTCATGGTTAAATAGTGAGGAAAACTTACGGGTGCAATTAAATATAGCATTCATACTCCCATTTCAAAATACTTTATTAGGAAAAGTATTATGAAATTAATTAGAATTGTGTGATATAGTTTAAATACAAAAGAGTTTATATAATGCAATATTTTATTTCATTTTTAATATTTTGTATTTTATATTTTATATTTTATGACTTGTGAAATAATTTAAATAAGGAAAGATTTATATTAGCTTTAATTATTTAGATTTAATTCAGAGGAAAGTGGGGGTTCTTATTAGTTTTACATGAGTATGGTTCATATATTTATTTTAAACTTATTTCTGTATATTGTATAATATGAGTTTAAGAAAGATTATATAAAATTAATAAAAGATAGAAGCTTGAAAATAGAGCTCTCGTAATGATTCAGTTTGAAAATTTGGAAACGTGTAAGGATCAAAATAAAGGGAAATAGCTTTAAATAAAAAAAAATATTTATATAAGGGAACTTTTAATTAATTCTAAAGTACTAAACAATATTTCCTACATAGTTTTAATAAGGAAAGATATATAAAACAAACTTTTAGTTTATTTTAAATCCTAAATATTAGGAAAATAATCAAATAACTATTTTGTCCAGTGTAAAAAGGCGAACAATATTTCGTTAAGGGGTTTCGTGCTTTTAATATAGTATACACATATATATATATATATATATATGCTTTGATTTAATTATTCGTGGAAAAAAGATTAATTTACTCCAATAGATAAATTTAATCAGAAGCTTAAAGGAAAATCACCTTCAGTATGATTCACCTCTCCTCTAACTCTCAGTAAATGAATCGGTGGATAAACCAACATATTACCTATGAGATCCATTTTGGGTGTGAATCTTGACATGGGATAGTGGTTCATTTCTGTTTCGTTTAGTGTTGCTGCAATTATCTCTTTGAGTAATTAGGAATCACTGAACTTCGAAAGATTTTAATAATAGAAGTAATTTAATTATTAATATGTCCAGAAACACACAATTGCGCCCATGTAGTTCAAGAACCATTATGTCATATGACAAATTTATTCACTTTGCATGTTTACACCGAATTAAATTGGTTTACTTAATTAATGATAAAATTAAGGTTAATAATATACAATAATCAACTATAATTAAGTGAGAATTGTTTATGTGCTTCATCCTTAACCAGCGGTCTCGGTCTCGAGTTTGAGTCCCTGAGTATGGAGTCTAGGGAGCGATTTATCCCCTATGTGAGACTTCCTGGCGCGAATCTGGATTAGTCGGACCTCAATATGGGTACTGAATACCGGGTAAGAAATAAAAAAAAGAATTGTTTATGTGAGACACAACATATATTAAAATACTTCTATATTCAAATTATTTTTTTCAAGTGAGTTGTGATGTCAAATGCACATTTATTACCTAAAAAAAAAGACGGAGTTTTGCACTATAAGTCATAAGGAGATTATATTTCCATACCTCATACCCAATAAAGGTAATATTAATTTATGAATGGTTACATCAAACTAATAAGTTCAATATATATTGTTATTGTGCAATATATATATAATGGTGTTTTTAAGTTTTAAATGAGATAATGATACGATTCAACGAAGGACACATGAAGAAATAAACAAAGATGAGGGGGCAACAAGAAATTATCAGGAATTATAAAATCAAGCAGCATTATTGTTCATCATTGTTGAACACGCCCAACTACCTACTCAGTCCCTTATTATTCCCCGCACCTCATTTCATTCATCTTCTCTCTCACTGGTTAAGCCTTCATTGTCAGTTTGGTGAAACCTACCCAATTCATTCTTGTCCCTTAAGTTAATTTATTTCAGATCCTCTTACTTTTCTACTCAATTATATACCCACCAAGTGTTTGTATCTTTTTTCGAATTGTGAAGAGATATTATGGCAAGGAAGAAGATCAGAGAGTATGATTCTAAGAGGCTTCTCAAGGAGCATTTGAAACGCCTTGCTGGCATCGATCTTCAGATCTGCTCTGCTCAAGTAACTCTTTCTCCTTTTTACTATTCTTATACTATGTTATTGATCTCCTTACTGTCGAATTGTAATGTAAATTTCGGTAATTAGTTTCTTTATTGGTTTTTGCAAATGGGGTGTGATCTGTGCGTCTTTTCTTTTTCTTGTTGTATGATCAGTTAAGCTCGAATCTGCTGTCCCCTGCTTCCTTTTTTTATTCCTCACTACTTTCTTATTCGCTATTGACGGTTAAAAGTTGAATTATTTCCTTGTCGTTATGATGTGAAGTTCTCTTCTGGGTCATTGTCCTTTGCTAATATCCCAACTCTTTACTCTACTGGACTTTCTCCAACATAACGTTTTCCTTCATAATGAAATAGCTCTTTATCTTCCAAAGTACATCTGATACAGCTGCAGAAGTTGAAGGTTCACTACTGTAGAAGATAATATACTAAGTGAATTCGATTTTGCAATTTTCATTTGTACCAATCATCTTCCCAACAACAGGAAATTTTAGATTCGTGGTGAATCTCTTCCGTTCTACTTTTTCTTATTGTAAAAGAAATTATAGGCGAAAAATAAGAGTGCTCTAGATGTGCATCGCTTCTTTTCTTATGTATTTTTAACATCATTTCCCAGATCATTTTTCTAGCCAGAGTTCTCATGTAGAATTATTTGGTTTTTGATAGGTGACAGAATCTACAGATTTTACCGAGTTAACAAACAAAGAACCATGGCTTTCATCAACAAAGTTGGTTGTAAAACCAGATATGCTGTTTGGGAAGCGTGGAAAGAGTGGCTTGGTCGCATTGAATCTGGATCTAGCAGGAGTTGCCGAGTTCGTCAAAGCACGACTTGGTGTGGAGGTGAGCAGGGGGTTTAAGTGTTTTGAAATCTTTTACTGCTTCTTATTGTGTTATAGTCATCTCACACGTTAATTCGTTTCTAGGTTGAAATGGGTGGCTGCAAGGCACCTATAACAACATTTATTGTTGAACCATTTGTTCCCCATGACCAAGAATATTACCTTTCCATAGTCTCTGAAAGGTTGGGGTGCACTATTAGCTTTTCAGAATGTGGAGGCATTGAGATTGAAGAGAACTGGGACAAGGTTAGTTGGTACAGAAAGTTTACTCTTTTTGCTCGTCTAACAACTACTATTTGTTAGTTCTTTTTATTTTGGTTAACCCTTATTTATTCTGGTAATATCCAGAAAGTTAAGTTATTTCTCTTTAATGTAATAACCAGATTTTATTTATTTCTTTTGATATACAGGTTAAGACAATATTCCTTCCAACAGAAAAACCTATGACCCTAGAAGCGTGTGCTCCACTGATTGCTACTCTGCCCTTGGAGGTGATCTAAAATTTTAGTTAACTTCTGTTTTATCCTTTTATTTTCCTTTTAGAATTAGTCACTATTCTCGATTAAGCCAACATGAGTCTGGTTGTAATAGGGAGAAAGGTTTTCTAAAATGCGAGGTCGTCGATAGCAACCCTTAGAAAGCGTGCTATTATATTGTGCATTGTTGGTAACCTGATCACGGGTTCGAGCCGTGGAAGCAGCCACTAATGTTTGCATTAGGTTAGCTGTCTACATCACACCCCTTGGGGGTGCGGCTCTTCCCCGGACCTTGCGCGAATGCATGATGCTTTGTGCACCCGGCTGCCCTTATTGTTGGTAATTCTTGAGGATATTTATTATAGGTTGTATTATTGTGTATCTATCATTTCCGATGTTCATTCTGTGAGGGAAATTGTTTATATATCGGTCTACTTATTGCTGGACTATCAGTTCTGTACTGATAAGTATTTTGATTTCAAAGATTAAAGCATTTGGCTACTAACATCTCATCAACCTTCATGATACTTGAGCTATGTTTCTGGTTGACTCAGGTACGGGGAACGATTGGCAATTTCCTAATGGGTGTTTTTAATGTGTTTCAAGGTATGTCATGCTCTACGATGATTACATGTTTCTTACATGCATTTGTGTTCTAATTTTCTCTTTCTTTTATCTTTTGGTGCTATATTTTAGATAAGTGCCAGTGACTTAATGAGGAAAACATAATTTTGTTTATTGGTATAAGCAGATGAAGAGGAAACTAACTAACGTTCCTTTTTATCTCATTGATTATGCAACATTGTTGTTTTGTCTTTGATATTTCTCAGATCTCGATTTTAGTTTCATAGAGATGAACCCTTTTACGCTTGTAAATGGGGAGCCATACCCATTGGATATGAGGGGAGAGTTGGATGACACAGCAGCCTTTAAAAACTTTAAAAAGTATGTATTTTCACTTACTTTCCGCATGTTGAAGTGCCTATTCTTGTTTTACTTTTTTCCCTCTTAGGAAGGTGTCTGAGAAGAAGAAAAATAGTGATCTTTGTAATTTCCAGATAAACAGTTTGCTATTGTGTCATCCCTCTATGACTTTTCAGGTGGGGAAGCATCGAGTTTCCTCTGCCCTTTGGAAGAGTTTTGAGCCCCACTGAAAGCTTCATTCACTCTTTGGATGAGAAAGTAAGTTCAATTATTCGTCTTCATTCAAGGGTGTTTGGAGGACAGAGTTATCAGATTGACTTGTTTATTCTTGTCCAAATGGTTTTGTTAGAGAAAAACTTTATCTTGGATTTACTGTCGTGAATCTGTTCTGGATACTGAACTACTGGAGCAAGACTCCATTATTCAACATTTATTCTGTGCTGACGGCATGGACTTGCGCGGTAGGGGTAGGGTTTGGGAAGTCATCTTTTATTAGATCCTGTTTTAAAATTTTCTGTCTTGAATGTTTATGAAGGTAGAAAAGATCTATCCTTAAACCTTGGCGGCAGGCTATCATCCCTGCCCACCTGTAAATTTGTTAATATGTGGACATTGACTGTATAAGCTATTAAAAACATTAGATGTTAATGATGGTTTGATCCCCGTTGTTATATAGTATTTGAACTTCTCGACTATGATACTTGCTCTTATGGAATTGGAGCATAGAATCTGCAGTGTTTCCATTAGTTATTTTTGTCTTGGCATCTTGCAGACTAGTGCCTCTTTAAAATTCACAGTTTTGAATCCAAAAGGCCGTATCTGGACAATGGTGGCTGGAGGTGGTGCAAGCGTTATATATGCTGATACAGTAAGTATATTCAGAACTATGATGCAACACCTTGATGCGAGGAAACATCTTCTCTCTTGTCATTATTCCTCTTGCATGCAAATGTCAACTCTGATAGTTCACTGTTTATATACTCTGTTTTTGATATCTTAACCAGGTAGGGGATTTAGGCTATGCCTCTGAGCTTGGTAACTATGCCGAGTATAGTGGGGCTCCAAATGAAGAGGAGGTTCTGCAATATGCTCGAGTAGTTCTAGATGTATGAACTTGACTGCTCTCTCTCTCTCCTGGTTAACATGCCCATGTGGTGTTCATCCTATTTTAACTTAACCGGTGTCCACTTTGATGCTTTTGTAGTGTGCTACTGCTAATCCTGATGGCCGTAAGAGAGCTCTCATTGTTGGAGGTGGTATTGCTAACTTCACCGATGTTGCTGCTACTTTCAATGGGATTATTCGGGCTCTCAGGGAGAAGGTTGGCTGTGCATTACCATTTAGACTGCAGGTTGTTTAGTTTTCCTATGGATAAAAGGCAGTAAAACTATATTATCCTTTTAATCTGAACAGGAAGCCAAGCTAAAGGCAGCTAGAATGCATATCTATGTACGAAGAGGTGGTCCAAATTATCAGACTGGTCTAGCGAAAATGCGTGCCCTAGGAGAGGAACTTGGAGTTCCCCTTGAGGTATAAAACCAGTCTTTGTTGGCCAACATATTTTTCCTCTCCTTGTTACTACAACAGTCCCTGAATTTCGATAATAGCACATAATCCTTTTAACAAATTTTAACGCGCATCGCAAAAACTTGTCATCCAATGGAAAACTAACAATGGAACACTGCAACCATTAGGGTGTAAGTTTATATCTAGTGATGGAATAAAAATTAAATGACTAAAGAATCAAGGCTTTTGGTGCTTGTTGCTCAGTGTTTCGACCCATCAGAAGGTCCTAAAAATGGATTTTCGAGAAATTTTTTATGTGTCAATGAAATTGGAGGATTAAAGCTCATTAACCATATGAGAAAAAAAGAAAGGGATATATCTGCATCTCTGCTGACAATCTGAATTTGCCTTTATTTGATCCTAGGCATTCTATTTTCCTTGTAGTATCTTCCGAACCACTCACTTATTTTTTCTGAAGTTTGGGGTCGGATACAACAGGTTTCCAGTTTGAATATAGGAATGTTAACTGATTGGTAGAGTGGTGATAATGCTATAGGATCTGTGATCCGTATAATTTATGAACGCGCAAAGGCGCCCTTACCTGTATTGTAAATACAATATGTACCTACTTCAAGTTTTCAGATAGGATAGAAGAAAAGTAAGAGATGAGTATAATTGGTGTTGATTTTGCTATTGCAGGTTTATGGACCAGAGGCTACAATGACTGGCATTTGCAAAAGGGCAATTGATTGCATTATGTCTGAAGCTTAGATGATGTATACTTTTGATTCATTCATCCAACAATTCCAAGCACAATATGAATTTGTTAACTCTTCATAAGTGCCCAAGTCATGATCCGCAAATCAGATTACTTTTGTTGCATTCTTGAAATTTCCTGCAATTAAAAAAAAAAAAAACTTTTTTGGATTTTCATTGGCCTGTGATTATGGGTCCTGCAGTTTGGACTATTTGGAGCATTGACCCGCCCCAAATAGTTTGGATAAAGAAAGCTTGATTAATAGTTAAATCTTCTCACGCAGTGAAGTGCTTCCCTTTAATTTTTAGTCAAACAAAAGTCATTTTTTGTTTGTTTGTTTTGGTTTCTTGGAACTATAATGTCATATGCAACACAAACTAAGTAGCTCGTGAAATAACAAAACGCTTCATGTTGACAAAATATTACTTAAACAATAGTAAACTATTGACGCACAATAAATGTGAATAGGAAACTTTGAAACTAAACTTTTTCTAAAAAAACCAGAACACCTGAGAACTCCATGGACAGTGGCAAACCTAGGATTTGCTGCAACCAAATTCAATATAGAACCTCTGCGATTGTGGCAGTAGATACTCAACACGGCAAACGGGTTTTAACCGAATTATCCTTTTTATATAGTTATTATAGGCCAAATACATCGGCAACCCCTTAAAGTTGTCCTCATTTTTCACTTAGACACTCTATTTTAACTGTGCTTCATTTGAACACTTTAACCGGGTGTTAACTGTGTCATTTAGGCACAAAATTGATAGGCAGCTAAACACAAAAAATACGTGTAACTCACATGCCGGGATAACGAATAAGATGGAGACACGTGGATTTAACTTAAGCAAATGAAACAAAAAATAACAAAAGAAAAATTAAAAGACAAGCAAGGATTGGCCGTTAAAATTAAAACACTTCCTCCGATCAACTGCAACTCGTCGGTGTCACAGAATTGGCCGGAAACAGTGTTCCAGACGTCCAATTGGGGAAAGGTCGGTACCAAATTGCTTGTAATGATGAGGAGACTACACAATCATCAATTTCACCTGGGTATCAACCACAAGCTCCAATTTCACAATTAAAAAATCTGACAGTCCAAATGCTCACAGTGGAACACCTTCCTGACGACCCCACTCCCCTTTGTCATCTTCCTGACGACCCCCCTCCCACCATTTATCCAACCCATTCACTTCGTTTCAACTTATTGACCATTTTCACCTCCTTTCTCCACCCCCTTTTCCTTTGCAAATCTTTCAAAATTCACCAGTTGATCTTCACTTCCACACTATGAACATCACGTAAAACTCTAATTAATTGTGCGAAATTTAAGAGGATCCACGCAATTGGGATTGGTAGCCGGCCGCGGCGAAATGGATGCTTCACCGGCGAAGTTTCTATTCGGGTTCCTTTGACAAATTTAGATAATGGAGAGGGTACATGGATTGGAGAAATAGGATCTGGGTATTGTGAAATAGGGCAGCGGGTCGTTAATGGTGGCTAATTAGAGAAGAAAGTATTTGAGTTGAGAAAAGAGTATAGAGACGAAGAAGAATAAATGTGTGAAATTTTTCCGGCAATATTCTTCACTTATTCCGGCAATGAAAGCTAAAACATTCCATGGTGCGAAAAAACACGAGGAAAAAGAAAGAGAAAAGCTTTTTAAAAAGAAAAATAAATCTCTCACGCGCCGGTAAAACGTGTAATATACGCACTATGCCACATCATCAAATTGTATCTAAATGACACAGTTAACACCCGGTTAAAGTGTTCAAATGAAGCACAGTTAAGATAGAGTGTCTAAGTGAAAAATGAGAACAACTTTAAGGGGCTGCCGATGTATTTGACCTTTATTATATATTGAGGTAACCTTTTTACATGTCTTGCTTGTAGAAGTCGAAGAAGAAAAAGGGTAAAACTGACCCGTTTTCGCAGTTAAAATAATACGGCTAACCAATTTTTGGACTGGTCATTCAAAAATAGCCAACATTTGTCTAGTTATTGAAAAATAGTCACTATTTTGCTGCAACAAAGACCGGTCCAACATAATATACTAGAGTTCGGTGTACATATGTTTGAACTTCCAACATATTATCCTGGAACTCCAACACGCGGAAAGTTCTGTCATAATATAGTGGAGATTGGAGCACTTGTGTATGAACTTCCAGCATATTATGCTGGACCGATATACTTTGCTGGAACTCCAGTATATTATGCTGAAACACCAGTATATTATACTAGAATTCCAATATATTATGCTGAAGTATATTCCGGATTTTAAACTTCAGATTTATCTTTACAGGAAAAATGACTAAATTTCGATTACTATTAAAATTGTGGTTATTTTTGAATGACCACTTGTAAATCTGGCTATTTTTTAATTTCTCCCGTCTGCGCAATCAAAATCAGTAGCCCAATTAGCGCAAAAGTAACTGATCAAACATATCTCATCCGTCGAATTTGAAAATTTCTTGATCTGTCATTTCGTTGCTATCATCACAGAACGCAACTCATCACACCATATAGGGAATGAGTTTCCACGACAGAGTCAAATACATCTAAACTAGATTTTGCATAGTGAATCTGGTTATAGATTGAGACGAAGCTGCACGAAAGCCTAAACAACGGTAAAAGTCGGAATCAGTGTAAAAACTTACCCGCTTGGTTGCACCAAAACATTAATGAATGCAAAATGTACGTTTGCATATACTCAATTGTTTTCCATGTATGTATATTCTCACTTTAATTTGTATGTATGCAATATTCCTTAAATTAGCAAGTGCGGATTGTCTTCATGTTCTTAACCTTTTTTTTAGTACAACAATAATATATCCAGTAAAATTCCACTAGTGGATTCTGGGGAGAGTAGAGTATACACAGACCTTACCCCTATCTCGAAAAGGGCAGAAAGGTTGTTTCCAGGAGACAAAGACAATAATATCAAAAAAATAAAAAAAATAAGAGAAAAGACATATAACAACAAAAGATACCAGAAAAAAAATAACCACAACAAATAAGTGAAAAGACAATAACACAATACTATGCAAAACAACAATGTGAATACAACAATGTGAATACAACAAAGACCGCTAGCAAACCTAAACGAAACTCTATCAGACTACCCGGTACAAAGAGGGAAAAACTCTCGACTACCCCCTAGCCTACCATCCTGATGCTCGACCTCCACATGTTCCTATCAAGAGCCATGTCCTCGGAAATCTGAAGCCGCGCCATGTACTGCCTGATCACCTCGCCCCAATACTTCTTAGGCCGCCCTCTGACTCTTCTCGTACCTGCCAAAGTCAACCACTCACACCTCCTAACCGGTGCATCTAGGATTCTCCTCCGCACATGTCCGAACCATCTAACCCGCACTTCCCGCATCTTGTCGTCCACGGGAACCACGCCCACCCTCTCCCGAATATCTTCATTCTGAATCTTATCCTGCCCAATGTGCCTACACATCCATCTCAACATCCTCATTTATGCTAATTTCATCTTCTGGATATGTGAATTCTTGACTGGCCAACACTCAACTCCATACAACGTGGCCGGTCTAACCACCGCTTTATAGAACTTACCTTTGAGTTTCAATGGCACATTCTTGTCACACATGACTCCAGACGCTAACCTCCATTTCATCCACCCCACTCCAATACGGTGGGTAACATCCCCGTCGATCTCCCCATCTCCCTGGATAATTGACCCTAAGTACTTAAAACTTTCTCTCTTGAGGATGACCTGTGAGTCAAGCTTGACTTCCACATCCGCTTCCCCCGTCACGTCGCTGAACTTACATTCCACATATTCCGTCTAAGTCCTACTCAACTTGAAACCTTTAGACTCTAGAGCCTGCCTCCATATCTCCAGTCTCTCATTAACGCCGTCTCGTGTCTCATAAATCAGAACTATATCATGAACGAACAACATACACCATGGCACCTCTCCTTGGATATGGTGTGTCAGTGCGTCCATCGCCAGAGCAAATAAGAACGGGTTGAGCGCAGATCCTTGGTATAATCGCATAACCGCCGGAAAAGGCTCTGAGTCACCTCCCACAGTCCTAACTTGAGTCATAGCTCCATCATACATATCCTTTATCGCCCTAATGTAAGCCACCGACACGCCTTTCACCTCCAGAGACCTCCAAAGGACGTCCCTAGGGACCTTGTCATATGCCTTCTCTACGTCAATAAACACCATATGCAAATCCCTCTTCCTATCCGTGTATAGTTCCACCAACCTCCTGATAAGGTGGATAGCTTCCGTAGTAGAACGGCGCGATATGAATCCGAACTGGTTTTCCGATATAGACACCACCCTCCTTATCCTCCCTTCCACCACCCTCTCCCAAACTTTCGTGGTATGACTTAGTAACTTGATACCCCTATAGTTGTTACAATTCTGGATATCCCCTTTGTTCTTGTACACCGGAACCATTGTACTCCACTGTCACTCATCATGCATCCTCTTTGTCATGAAGATAACATTAATCAACCCAGTCAGCAACTCCAAGCCTGCCCTACCCGCATATCTCCAAAACTCTACTGGAATCTCGTCAAGTCCGCTCGCTTTGCCCCGACTCATCTTACCTAGTGCACCCACGACCTCCTCAACCTTATGCACCTACAATACCTAAAGTCTCGGTGACTCTCTGAGTGCCACAATTGCCCTAACACGATGTTTTCGTCCCCTTCTTTATTCAGAAGTTTATGAAAGTACGACTGCCATCTTTGTCTAATCTGGCATCTTCCATCAATACTTAACCTTTTTTTTAGTAATAAAATATATTTTGGAACATCATAAAAGTGATATAAATTGGTTTTTGTACTTGAGATATTTTAAATTATATTTGAAAAACAATCAAAGTAAGCAAATGCAATTGTTATTTATATTTAATGCCGTTTTGTTTTGGTGGATGGTTGGAGTTTAAACAAAAACAAACCTAATAATAAACTATAAAGCATTTCGTATATGGAAAAAAAGTCTCACTCCTTTTGCTGTTATGGTGTAATTTATTATTTTTGGAAATACTTTTTTTAAAAACATTATTTGTACGCGTAACAATTTGGCATATTAC
Source organism: Nicotiana undulata (assembly GCA_005239495.1). NCBI lineage: Eukaryota > Viridiplantae > Streptophyta > Magnoliopsida > Solanales > Solanaceae > Nicotiana > Nicotiana undulata. The sequence goes on along the minus strand of ML271643.1, from coordinate 28,207 downwards.
TAATATACTCTTTATTTCCATAATATATATCAGCTGCGAAATCAACAAAGGCCTATGGTATATTACCATATTAGTACTAATTATTTTAGTTTTGCAAGTCTAGTATTCCGAAACCGCAAGGAAACGGGAACGCAACGAGCGAAACAAAAAGTGAGTATTAGGTCTGACGGTGTGAAAAATATTTAAGTGCACATAATTTTCTATACAAACATGCATTTTTAGAAACCTTAAGAAAAAGGAAAATAATTTTTTTCTATAATAGATGGAAGTACAATTTTTTTACACGATATCTCCATAACCTATTGTTGTGTTCCTCTATAAATACGTCCAATAAGGGTAAATGTAATAAAGTTTTTTTTTTTTTTTAAAACTTTCTTGCTAATAAACAATGGCTACGGTCCTATTAGTTCCCTCTTCTCTTCTTACAATATTACTTGTAATCATATTAGTACTAACTTCCCCTTCCACCACCCTCTCCAATCTATTAGATGCTCCTCCAAAAACACAAATATTAACCCCAAATATTATTACCACGTTATTGCCTTGTTCAACTAATTATTCCCATGATGTTAATGAAGATTTCCAATTACCTTGTAAGTTGAAGCTTGACGGCGTTAATGCTCCAACTCTTAATGATAATAAGAGTGATAATCACAATAGCATAATATTCAAGCTTTTATGTTGGATTGGCATTGTTGCTGCCGTTCTAGTTTCGGCCTTCATTCTGCTACTATGGTATTGGGGGTATGGGATAGAATATGAATGTTTGCGATGCTGTATTTAGCATGAGAACAAAGTCATGATTCAGTATACTTACCTTAGGAAATTTTGTACTTGAGTACTTATTAATTATTACCTTTTCAAGTAACAAGCACATTGCTTAAATTAGCAAGTACCAGTAATTGTGTTCAATTTACTTATGCATGCATGAATCTCCTTTATTTTATCTTTCTTTCGCGTACTCACTTGGATGGCACTAAAGTATACCGTCTTGTGATAATTGGTTTTGCAGTTTGGACTATCTCCACACCCCCAAATAGTTTGGATAAAGAAAGCTTTTTGATATACTACAATATTTTTGAAATCCTTCTCATTTTTCAGTCATAAGTCAAAACTATAGAATTTTTTTGTGTTTCCCTTGGAAGTATAATATGTCATATCATATAAAATACATTACGCTTGATGTTGAGAAAATATTAAACAATTCCAAACTATTGACGCACAATAATTTGAATATGTACGTCTGAAAAAACTATCAAAGAGTAAACTATTTGATTCTTCAATTAAACACACACTATATATTATATGTCACACCCCGGTAAGGGTAATAAGAGAGTTTTTCCAATTTAAGTGACATTATTCGATATGGGATTATTTATTTGATTTTTCAGAGTCGCCACCCGAATTTTTTACGATGTTCCGGGACATTATTTATTTATTTAGAATCCCAAATCGAGGAATTTTTGACTCTGTTTAAAATGTCTGCGAACCAATCCGGGTAAGGAATTCTGTTAACCCGAGAGAAGGTGTTAGGCATTCCCGAGTTCCGTGGTTCTAGCACGGTCGCTTAATGATTAAACTTGGCCTAATTTGTTTAATTACTGATTTTTAGGACCTATGTGTATTTTACCTTTTACCGCTTCTAATTACTCGATTATTCGTATTAAAAGAACTATCTTCAGACGAGTTACGCGTACGTATACTCGTTTAGTTTAGTGCACTAAAAACCATGTCACGCGTACGTGTACACAGTTTGTCACGCTTAATTATTCAAGAAAACTTGGTCAAAGTCGCGTGAACGCGTACCTTAATTTTATTTCGAAAATCGGTGCTTCAATCACGTCATGCGTACGTGTACACGATCGTCGCGCTTGATTATTTAAGAAACCGAAATTAAGGATTGAACCAGACGAAAATAATACATTACGCCCATTCCTCAAATTCTTTTTACCTAACCCAATTCGACGGCCCCCTTAATAGTCAAAAGTAATTCAAGCACAAACTTTAGTTACAAATTGCTGACAACATATATATATATATATATATATATATATATATATATATATAATTTAAACAAATGTTCTTTATCTTTCAACCCTTAAAGATTTAATAGTAAAACCAACAGAACAATCAATATTCATCTAGTAAATTACTAAATCAAAGAGAATAAATTAAACTAATCAAAATAAGCAAACAAGACTACAGAGGAATTACATAGAATATTTAATTAAAAAAACCAACCAACAGAATATATAAATAAAAATAGATTTTTTATTAATGGATTCTAACCTCTTTGTTGCATACGAAGAAAGATAACATCAAAGAAATAGCAACGCTCAAAGGAAGTATTAACGAGAACCTCAGACCGTCGATGCAACCTCGAACGAAAAATCAGAACTCACCTTGCAAAACCGATGATTTAGTTGTTGTTATTTTTGCTGGGTCTGGGTGGTTTGGAGCAACTTTAATTGCTGCATTTTGGAGGATTTTCGGAGCTGGTTCCGAGTGATTTCACAGCCAATTTTCGCTGCTGTCTTGACTGGTTCTTGCAGATGGCTAGAAGGTGTTTTGGGCGGCGTTTTTGAACAGAAAACATGGGTTGGTTTGAGGTGATTCTCAGGTCTTCTAGGCTGTTTTGCTGGGTTATAGGAGCTGTTTTTCAGCCCATTTTCAACTGAAATTTCAGCTAAGTTTTGGGATAATTTTGGAGCTAGTTTGACCGGAAAAAATGGCGGTTTGCTGGTTTGAGAGATGAGTGAGGGTGGATGGCTTCCGGCGAAACATCGCCGGCGATGGAGTCAGACAGAAAGAGAGAGGCGTCCGGTTGTCTTAAGGGTCTACAACTGAAGGGTCTGTCTTTGATTTTGAAGAGAAAAAAACGAAGGAGAAGGTTCTGGGTCTTGCTGATGTTTTGTGAAAAATGAAGAAGAAGAATCGACCTCCCCGTACCCCTTGGCTGCTGAACGTATATGTATCTCCCCCTAGTCTCAATTGTTGGCCAAAAATTAATAAGATAAGAATGTGTGTGGTCCCTTTTGTGCTCTTTTGTCCATTTGTGAGGGCTACACTTTTAGATAGTGGGAAAAATCCTTTTTATTAATCAATACTAATAAACTAATTCTAGTATAGGAAATATTAGAACTACTAAAAAGAATTATAAAAATGACTAGTTTAAAAAAAAAAGAAAATATTTTTTGTGAATTTTCTTTGTTTATTGAGCAATTCAAAATAAAGTAGTACTCTAAACGTGAATCTTTTTCTATCATTTTTATAATTAAACATATTAAAAAAAATGAAACAAAAGCTAAAATACGTAGAGTAAACTCAAATAATATTTACATACTAAACGTAGTGAAAAATCTGAATACGGTTAAAAATTAGATGTTCGCATTATATATATAATATAATTGTATAATGCGGATTGGTTCGGGATGGTTAAAGTGTAAATAAAAGCAAACCTAGTAATCAATTGTTAACACTACTATAAATTGCCCTATTTCCGATCGAAAACCGACCGAGACGTGGAGGACACTGAATCGCGGTTCGGTAAAAGCAACTGACCAACTTCGGTCTGAAATTCCGACCGATTCTAGTCTAGTCAACGTCCCCACTTCTAACACACGACCCAGTTGAAATTAAATATATCGACCGATGTCGGTCGATATATTTATTTATTTAAATAAAAATAATTATATTAATTCCAACTGAGTGTGGTCAGTAAATTAAAATTATAGTATTAAAATAAGCTTCTTATTGACTATGTACAGTCGAAAATTTAGTAATTAATAAAAATATAATTTAAATATTCCATCCGAAATCGGCCGGAAAGTTAGATAATCCTGGAAAACTTATGACATACTGAACGATTTCGATCGGAAATTAATAATTTATGGGATTTTTTCTCAACATTTCCGATCAAAGTCGGTCGGAAATTAGCAATTTATTTTAATATACCGACCGATTCGGTCTACTTTCTAAAAAAATCTGGACACAAACAACTTATTTTATAACTACACCACCTGCCAAAACAATAAAACAATACCAAACCCTTAATTTAAGCATCAAAATGCTTTCAATTAGCGAAAACTACGTTCAATTAACCAAAACTACTTTAAATCCACCAAACTACAATCAACACCCCTAATACAACTAATTATATTCGAGCAGTAGTCCGTTCGAGAACTTGAGTTGATTTTAATTTGTGAATCAATTCTACTCGAACACATAGGATAAAATACTCAATCACTCTATTTGATTTAGAATATGAATCATACTTGAGTTTAAGTGACTAGATGATCTGAATTATTGAGCCCGTAAGTAAATCTTGAGGCCAAATGTCTAAGCGGTCGAGTCGGTCTCCACGATTGCTAAACACTAACACATTATTTGTATTATTTAATTTAAAGATTAAATATTTATTTTAGTATGTTTTAACAAAAGTTATGTTTTAATTTGTATTAAAATAATAATAGTGTTATATTTTTCTTTAGGATATTAAATATATTAAGCTTGAATGTAAATTTCAAATAATTAAGTACTATATAAAAGATAGGAAAAAAGTTACACAAAAAACCGACCAAAGTTGATCGGAATTATTTAATTTACCGACCGAAATCAGTTGGAAATTATAATTATTTTTATAATTTAAAAATGAATTCTATATTTATTCTTGTTGACCAAATGTTTGACTTTAATATCGACCGAAATTGGTCGGAACTGAAAATAATTTCCACATTAACGTTCCAACATATTTCGATCAGAAATTGTCAAATATTATTTAATTTATCTTAAACTTTTGCGTAGAAGTCAAAGTTTGACCCGATATCGACCATTTTGGTCGAAATATTGAAATTATGGACATAAATTATATTTCCTGGGCATTGGCGCTAAATTTATCAACAAATTGGGTCGGTTCAATTATAAAAAAAAGGAAAAATATTATTTTGGCCATTTTCGACCGAAAGTTGACGGTTTGCTCTTCGATGGATTTCGGTAAAAAATTGCCAGATAAATTTTAGGGAACTAGTCTTAGGATACGCGTGTTGCGCCTGTACCCATATTATGATCAAAATATTTATAAAATTCACATAAATATTTTAAAAAGTATCTTGATATAGAATTTAAACTAAAGGAAATAGTTAACTTCCTAAAAATATGAATGTTAATTTGTTTAACTAATTATATAAGAAAAGAAACGTCACCCCACAAAGTCCTGATATGTCTTATTGGATTTCGATATATGGGCTTTGTATTTAGTTTAAAAGTTCAGAATAAGCACAATATATTACTTTTTATTAGCATTACTCACGACCGTATGTAAGTCAGTTTGTGACCCCTAAAATTCTTTATAGAAAATAACTTAAAAGATTAAGATGAATGTAACTTGCTTGTATTATTCTAAGAGACAACAACAACAACAACAACGATGACCTAGTAAAATTCAATCTGTGGGGTCTGGGTAGGGCAGAGTGTACGCGGACCTTATCCCTACCCCAGAGGGAGTAGAGAGGCTGCTTCTGGGAGACTCTCGGCTCATAGACACTAGATCTGTAACAACAAAAACCCAAAAAATAATATCAGCAACGTGAGACACAATAAATTAATGAAAAAGCAGTAACACAAATATTATGCAAAAGTGTGAAACACAATATAATATGCTAGCAGTGCTAGACAAAACACTATCGTACTCTCTGGAGCAAAGAGGGAAACAGGGACAAAGAGGAACACCGCTCGACTAACCCTTAACCTACAACCCTAATGCTCGACCTCTACACCTTCCTATCAAGATCCATGTCCTCGGAAATCTGGAGTCGCGCAATGTCCTATCTGATCACCTCGCCCAATTACTTCTTAGGCCGCCCTCTACCTCTTCTCGTACCTGCCAAAGCCAACCTCTCACACCTCCTAACCGGGGCATCTTGGCTTCTCCTCTGCACGTGCCCAAACCATCTAAGTCGCGTTTCCCGCATCTTGTCGTCCACCGGAGCCACGCCCATCTTCTCTTGAATATATTCATTCGTAATCTTATCCAGCCTAGTGTGCCCACACATCCATCTCAACATACTCATTTCTGCTACTTTCATCTTCTAGATATGTGAATTTTTGACTGGCCAACACTCAGCCCCATACAAGATGACCAGTCTAACCACCGCTCTATAGAACTTACCTTTGAGTTTCGGTGGCCCATTCTTGTCATACAAGACTCCATACGCTAACCTCCAATTCGTCCACCCCACCCCAATACGGTGCGTAACATCACCGTCGATCTCCCCATCTGCCTGGATAATTGACCCTAAGTACTTAAAACTTTCTCTCTTGAGGATGACATGTGAGTCAAGCCTGACCTCCACGTCCGCTTCCCCAGTCACATCACTGAACTTACATTCCACATATTCCATCTCAGTCTTACTCAACTTGAAACCTTTAGAATCCAGGGTCTGCCTCCATACCTCTAGTTTCCTATTAACGCCGCCTCGCATTTCATCAATCAAATATATATCATTAGGGAATAACATATACCATGGCACCTCTTCTTGGATAAGGTGTGTCAGTGCGTCCATCGCCAGGGCAAATAAGCACGGGTTGAGCGCAGTTACTTGGTGTAACCCCATAACTGTCACGACCCAAATTTTACCCTTCGAACGGTCTCATGACGGCACCTTGTATCTACGATTAGGTAAGCCTAAATTGCGGAACAATATGATAAAAAATAACAAAAACAGTAAAGATAAAGTAATACTATAAAATTTGACCGCTCGACATCTACAACTTTTACTTTCCCAAAACCCGGAATGTCACAGATCACAAGCTTTATACGACTATAGCTCTATACAACGAAACAAAAAAATGTGTATATGTATATCTCCTATGTCTGTAGTAGAGTAGATGGGGACACGTGGGATTCTGCGGACGCGGCAGAATTACCTCGCGGTCTCCTAACAGCTGCTGTAGTACTCCTAGCCAAAATGCTATGTACTGGTACCTGGATCTGTACATGGGGAAAACATGCGCAGGAAAATGCGTGAGTACTCCACATTCGGTACACAGTAAGTGCCAACCCTAACTCCAGTCAGGTAGTGACGAGGTCAGGTTGAGGCTCTACTTAGTTTGAAAATAAGACAGTTATAGGTTTGAACAGTGACATATAAATAGCTACAATAAGCAGAATTTAAAGGAAAACTGAAAGAAATAATAAAGAAGAGCCCTCGGCTCAGCACAACATATATCTCAACAACAAATATACAATGCAGTACAAGGGAAAAGCTCCTGGATCTCGGTCCGTAATCCCAATTTAAATATGCTATGCGGTATAGGGGGAAAGCTCCCGGATCTCAGTCCGTAGTCCCAATTTAAATATGCAATGCAGTATAGGGGGAAAGCTCACAGATCTCGGTCTGTAGTCCCAATTTAAATATGCAATGCATAATTCTATTGGATGCGTCTTAATTAAATAATTCAAGAAAAACGACAAACAAGAATAAGGTAAAACTACCTAAGCATGGAGTAATCAGTTGCAAATACGGGGAATTCAAGTAAGGTTAGGTTGGCATGCTTATTCCTATGCTAACTAATCAGTTGTAACATGAAGCAGTAATATAGGAATGAAAATGAGTTATGTCATGGAAGGAAAAACGGGAATTTAGCAACAATGACCCGTGTACGCACTCGTCACCTCACGTACACGACGTCCACATAATGAAATCAGTATAAAATACCTTTAAAAAAAATACCCCACACAGAGTTAGGCAAGCCACTTACCTTGACTGCGCTAATCAACTCAATACCACGCTCTTGCCATGAGTATCCGACTCCGGGTGGCCCAAATCTATTCAATTCGATTGCATAATGTAAATATCACTTCAAGGAAACAAAGTAGCTAAGTATTTCTAAGCTAATACGCGAAATTAGGAAATTCGCCCAAAAGGTCCCCCGGGCCCACGTCTCGGAATCGGGTAAAAGTTATATTTCTCGAACACCCATTCGCTCACGAACTCACTCGAACAAGAATCATCAAAATCCAACGTCTAAATTTCCTTAAATCCTCAGATTTCTACTTGGGGAAGTTTCATCCCAATTTCATGGGTTTTCATCCAATTTTATTGATTATATTGAGGAAAATGATAGATATTATTGATACGAAATTGGATTAAGGTTAGAAAACGTTACCTATGATTCTCCTCTTGGAATTCCACTGAAAATTGCCAAATTCTGAGCTCTCAATCGATTTTGGAGTGATGAATTTCTAACCCTTGGATTTTGGTATAACCAGCACAGGGATTCTGCACCTACGACCTTGGGGCCGCACCTGCTGAAAATCTATCGCGGGTGTGGAAGTCACTTAAGAAAGCTGGGGCCGCACCTGCGGTCACTTGGCCGCATCTGCGGTCCCGCACTTGCGGAACCCAGACCACACCAGCGACCACTGGAAACCCCCACTCAACCCGCATCTGCGAACCTATCTTCCGCATCTGCGTGTCCGCACCTGCGGGAAACCATCGCAAGTGCGAGACACCAGAACCAACAATGATTCAGCTGTTCTCAAAGTTTCAAATTCACCCGTTGGGCATCCGAAAAAACCCCGAGGCCCCCGGGACCTCAACCAAACCTACCAACTGACCTTAATACCTTGTTCAAACTTGGTCTAGCCTTAAAAACACATCTCATAACATCAAAATCATCAATTATGCATAGATTCAAGCCTAAGAACTTATGAAATTTCTAGAATTCACATCCGATGTCGAAACACATCAAAACTCATCTGAATGACCTCAAATTTTGCACACAGGTCATAAATGACATTACGGACCTGCTGTCGCTTTCGGAATTCCATTACGAGTCCGATATCAAAATCTCACCTATCGACCGAAATCGCTGAAATTCTAACTTTCGCCAATTCAAGCCTAAATCTACAACCGACCTTGAAAACACATTCCGCACACGCTCCTAACCCCGAAATCACCTAACGGAGTTAACGGAGTCTACAAAATTCCATTCCGGATCCGTCTTCACACGGTTCTAGCTACGACCCAATTTCTAAAGCTAAATTCCATATTTATGGACTAAGTGTCCGAAATCACTTCGGATTTCACCACTCAACGCTCCGACAAGTTCCAATAACATAAATAGACATGGGAGAAGTAGTTATTAGGGGATCGTGGCGCTAACTCTCAAAACGACCGACCATGGCGTTACATTCTCCCCATCTTAAGAAAATCATTCGTCCTCGAACGAGTGTAGAAACATACCTGAAGCTGTGAAAAGATGAGGGTACTGACTCCGCATGTCCTGCTCGGTCTCCCAAGTCGCCTCCTCGATTGGATGACCCCTCCACTAAACCTTGACTAAGGTAATATTCTTCGACCTGAGCTTCCTGACCTGCCTGTCCAATATAGTCACTGGCTCCTCAACATATGAAAGCTCCTTGTCCAACTGGACTGAACTGAAATCCAAAACATGAGTCGGATCACCGTGATACTTTCGGAGCATGGAAACGTGGAATACCGGATGAACTGCTACTAGGTTGGGAGGCAAATCCAACTCATAAGCAATCTCCCCAACCCACTGCAACACCTCAAAAGGGCTAATGAACCTCGGACTCAGCTTACCCATCTTCCTGAATCTCATGATTCCCTTCATCGGCGATACCCGAAGATAAACCCGATCACCATCCATGAATGCCAAGTCACGAACCTTCCGATCCGCGTAACTCTTCTGCCTGGACTGAGCTGTGCAAAGTCTCTCCTAGATCACCTTCACCTTGTCTAGGGAATCCTGAACCAAGTCTGTACCCAACAATCGGGCCTCGCCCGGCTCAAACCATCCTACTAGAGACCTGCACCGCCTACCATACAAAGCCTCATACGATGCCATCTAAATGCTGGACTGGTAGCTGTTATTATAAGCAAACTCTGCAAGAGGCAAGTATCGATCCCATGACCCTTCAAAATCCATCACACAGGCACGGAGCATATTCTCAAGAATCTGAATCGTGCGCTCAGACTGCCTGTCCGTCTGGGGGTGGAATGTTGTGCTGAGATCTATCTGGGTACCCAACTCACTATGCAAGGCTCTCCAGAAGTGCAAGGTGAACTAAGGACCTCGATATGATATAATGGACACCGGCACACCGTGAAACCGGACTATCTCCCGAATGTAGATCTGGGCCAACCTCTCAGAAGAATATGTAGTCAACACTGGAATGAAATGAGCTGATTTGGTCAGCCGATCCACAATCACCCAAATAGCATCATGCTTCCCCAAGGTCCGAGGAATTCCAACCACAAAGTCCATGGTGATCCGCTCCCACTTCCACTCTGGAAGCTTAATCTGCTGAGGTAATCCTCCCGGTCTCTTGATGCTCACATTTGACTTGCTGACAATTGAGACACTTGGATACAAACTCCGCTATATCCTTCTTCATCCTTCGCCACCAATAGTGCTGTTTCAGATCCTGGTACATCTTCGCGGTACCCAGATGGATGGAATACCGCGAGCTATGGGCCTCCTCAAGAATCAACTCCCGAAGTCCATCTACGTTGGGTACACAAATCCGGCCCTGCATCCTCATCACAACGTCATCACCTATGGTCACATCCCTGGCATCACCCTGCCGAACTCTATCCTGAAGATCCTGAAGGTTGGGATCCTCATACTGGCGCTCCCAAATGCGGTCATAAAGAGAAGATCGAGCAACAACGCAAGCAAATACCCGGCGATGCTCTCAAAGATCCAGCCTCACGAACTGACTGGCTAAGGACTGAACATCCAAGGCTAAGGGCCTCTCAGCTGCACGAAGATATGACAAACTACCCAAACTCTCCGCCAGACGACTCAAGGTGTCGACCACCACATTGGCCTTCCCCGGGTGGTATAATATAGTGATGTCATAATCGTTGAGTAACTCCAACCACCTACGCTGGCGCAAATTGTGATCCTTCTGCCTGAATATGTGCTGCAAACTCCGGTGATCCGTGAATATCTCACAGGGAACACCATATAAATAATGACGCCATATCTTCAGGGCATGAACAATCGCTGCCAACTCGAGATCATGAACAAGGTAGTTTTTCTCATGAACCTTCAACTTTCTGGATGCGTAGGCAATCACCCTACCGTCCTGCATCAACACCGCTCCCAGGCCAATCCTCGAAGCATCACAATAGACTGTATAGGACCCTGAACCTGCGGGTAATACTAACACTGGAGCTGTAGTCAGGGATGCCTTGAGCTTCTGAAAGCTCTCCTCACACTCCTCAGTCCATATAAAAGGTGCACCCTTCTGGGTCAGTCTGGTCATGGGCGCTGAAATGGATGAAAATCCCTCCACAAAACGGCCATAATACCCAGCCAAACCGAGGAAACTGTGGATCTCAGTAGCTGAAGACGGTCTAGGTCAACTCTGTACCACCTCTACCTTCTTCGGGTCTACCTCTATCCCATCCGAAGATACCGCATGGCCTAAGAATGCTACAGAATCAAGCCAAAATTCACACTTAGAAAATTTGGCATACAACTTCTTCTACCTCAAGGTCTGAAGTACGATCATCAAATGGTGCTCATGGGACCGAGAATATACCAGAATGTCATCAATGAACACGATGACGAAAGTATCAACATAAGGCCGAAATATGCTGTGCATCAGGTGCATGAAGGCTGCTGGGGCATTGGTCAGCCCAAATGACATAACAAGGAACTCATAGTGGCCATATCTGGTCCTGAAGGCAGTCTTCGGGATATCCGGCTCCCGAGTCTTCAAATGATGATAGCCCGAATGCAGATCAATCTTGGAGAACACCCTAACACCTTGTAACTGGTCAAATAAATCATCAATGTGGGGCAATGAGTACTTGTTCTTCACTGTCACCTTATTCAGCTGCCGGTAGTCAATATACATACGCATCGAACCATCCTTTTTCTTCACAAATAACACTGGAGCACCCCAAGGTGATACACTGGGCCTGATGAAACCTTTGTCAAGCAACTCTTGCAACTGCTCCTTCAACTCCTTCAATTCAGGAGGATCCACGCGATAGGGAGGAATGGAAATGGGCTGAGTGCCCAGCAACAAGTCAATGCCAAAATCAATGTCTCTATCGGGCGGCATACTTGGAAGATCAGCTGGAAATACATCAGGATAGTCCCTGAAAACTGGAATTGACTCAACTGTAGGGGTATCAGAACTAACATCTCTCACATAAGCCAAATACGCATCACACCCCTTCTCGACCATCCGCTGAGCCTTAAGAAAAGAAAAGACTCGATGGGGAGTATACTCTAAGGAACCTCTCCACTCTAACCTCGGTAGTCCTGGCATAGCCAGCGTCACGGTCTTGGCGTGACAATCAAGAATAGCGTAGTAGGGAGACAACCAGTCCATACCCAATATAACATCAAAATCTACCATACTGAGTAATAATAAATCATCCCTGGTCTCAAAACCACTGATAACAATCAAACACGACCGATATTTGTGGGTGTGTGGACTCTTGGGTTGATGCAGTTTTAGGTTCAGGTGACTTTTTGGATTCTGGGGACAAGAGAATATCCCACAAAAGTAGAAACATAAACGGGGGAACTCAAAGAATCCCGAGATATCCTCAGATGTGAAGCAAAATAAGAAGACACATACGAATATGTAGAGCCTGGGTCAAATAATACCGATGCATCCCTATGACAAACGAGAACAATACCTGTAATGACTGAATCTGAAGCAATGGCCTCGGATCGGGCTAGAAGAGCATAGTACCTGGCCTGGCCTCCCCTTCTAGGGCGACCTCGACCTCCCCGACCTCCACCTCGAGCTGCCTGAGATGGTGGGGTAGAAGCTAGGGCTGGAAGAATTGCTGGAGGACCTGGTGGAAGGCGTGGAATCTGATAAGTCTGAGGTGGTGCACCCTTCCTAGCTCTGGGGAAATCTCTTATCACTTGACGAGGGTCACCACACTCAAAACAAACCCTCGGAAGACGTGGTGGCTGATGTTGACTCTGAACTAGCCTGCTAGACTGGCCGGTGATAGCACCTCGAGTAGTAGGCACATGAGATACTGGTGGTGCATAATAAGGGTCCTGAGTCTAGAAGGAGTTGGAATACCACTGGCTGCTGGAAGAGTTGAATGAATGGGGTGACTCACAAAACCCCTACCATAGCGTGCTGCTGGTGCACGGGCTCCTGAAAAATGACCAGTCTCTCGAGACCTCTTGGCCTCTCTCTCCTCCCTATCCCGGGCTAACATAGTCTCAATCCTCCGGGAAATACTCACGGCCTGCTGGTAAGTAATATCTGTCCCCAGCTCTCTGGCCATGCTGGTTCGAATACTGGGGTGGAGTCCCTCAATAAAGCGTCAAACCCTCTCACTGTCACCCTCTCTCTGACAGTGACAACCAAAGATGGTGCATGGCAAGCCAAGTCACTCTAACGGGCTGCATACTCTAACACAGTCATGGTACCCTGGCGTAGCTGCTCAAACTCCACACGCCAAGCATCCCTGAGGCTCTTAGGGACAAACTCAAGTAGGAACATCTCTGAGAACTGAGCCTAAGTAAGTGAAGCTGCCTCGTCCAGACTGCTCATCTCAAAATCACGCCACCACTGATAAGCTGCTCCCCTCAATTGGAAAGCAGTGAAAGAAACCCCACTCATCTCCACAATACCCACAGTGCGGAGAATGCGATGACACCCCTCAAGAAAACCTAGGGCATCATCCGAATCTAGTCCGCTGAACTCAGGTGGGTGGTACTTCTTGTACCTCTCAAGTCGGAGCTGCTCTGCCTCAGGAACAACTATCCTAGTCTCATGCTGAGCTGGAGCTGCTGGGGGCATAGGAATATACTCTGGAACCTGCCCAATATGAACCCTCTGCTCAAGAGTACGGGCTGCGGGAGTCTGTGTCCCTCCCCCGGCCTGGGATGTAGCTGGGGATATCGGAAGTAGTCACGCCTGAGACAGAGTACTGAAGGCACTCAAGAAATGAGCCAATGTCTCCTAGAGGGATGGAGTAATAGTAGGGACCTCCTGTGCCCCTCCAACCATGGATGTTGGGGGATACTTTGCCTCTGCTCTCGCCGGTGCTCGGGATGCACCGCATCCTCGTCCTCGTCCTCTGCCCCAACCCTACCTCTGATGGCTCTGGCTGGGGGCTCGGGTGCCTGGTCATCAGTACGTCCGGTACGAGTACGAACCATCCATAAGCAAGAATAGAATAGAGTTTAAGAATTTTGATGACAGTAACTAGCATGATACGGAATTCCAAAGAATATGATTGTTCTTAACAGTTACATAGCCTCTCGAAGATAGATACGAACGTCTCCGCACTGATCCGCGAGACTCTAATAAACCGGCTTGTGACTTGTGACTCCTATGAACCTAGACGCTCTGATACCAACTTGTCACGACCCGAATTTTACCCTCCGAACGGTCTCTTGACGGAACCTAGTCTCTACGACTAGGTAAGCCTAAATTGCGGAAAAATAAGAAAAAAAATAACAAAAACAGTAAAGATGAAGTAACACTATAAAATTTGGCCGCTCGGCATCTACAACTTTTACTTTCCCAAAACTTGGAATGTCACAGATCACAAGCTTTATACGACTATAGCTCTATACAATGGAACAAAGAAAATGTGTATATGTATATCTCTTATGTCTGTAGTAGAGTAGATGGGGACACGTGGGATTCTGCGGACGCGGCAGAATTACCTCGCGGTCTCCTAACAACTGCTGTAGTACTCCTAGCCAAAATGCTATCTACTGGTACCTGGATCTGCACATGGGGAAAACATGCGTAGGAAAGGGCGTGAGTACTCCACATTCGGTACTCAGTAAGTTCCAAGCCTAACCCTAATCAGGTAGTGACGAGGTCAGGTTGAGGCTCTACTGAGTTTGAAAATAAGACAGTTATATGTTTGAACAGTGACATATAAATAGCAACCATAAGAAGAATTTAAAGGAAAACTGAAAGAAATAATAAAGAAGATCCCTAGGATCAGCACAACATATATCTCAACAGCAAATATGCAATGCAGTACAGGGGGAAAGCTCCCGGATCTCAGTCCGTAGTCCCAATTTAAATATGCTATGTGGTACATGGGGAAAGCTCCCGGATCTCAGTCCGTAGTCCCAATTTTAATATGCAACGCACTACAGGGGAAAGCTCTCGAATCTCGGTCCATAGTCCCAATTTAAATATGCAATGCAGAATTCTATCGGATGCGTCTTAATTAAACAATTCAAGAAAAACGACAGACAAGAATACGGTAAAACTACCTAAGCATGAAGTAATCTTTAGAAAATACGGGGAATTCAAGTAAGGACAGGTAGGCATGCTTATTCCTATGCTAACTAATCAGTTATAACACGAAGCAGTAATATAAGAATGAAAATGAGTTATGTCATGGAAGGAAAGACGGGAATTTAGCAACAATGACATGTGTACGCACTCGTCACCTCACGTACACGGCGTCCACATAATGAAATCAGTATAAAATACCTAAGGTAAAATTCCCAACACAGAGTTAGGCAAGCGACTTACCTAGACTGCGCTAATCAACTCAATACCACGCTCTTGCCACGAGTATCCGACTCCGGGTGGCCCAAATCTATTTAATTCGATTGAATAATGTAAATATCACTTCAAGGAAATAAAATAGCTAAGTATTTCTAAGCTAAGACGCGAAATTAGGAAATTCGCCAAAAAGGTCCCCCGGGCCCAAAATCCGACGTCTAAATCTCCCTAAATCCTCAGATTTCTACTTGGGGAAGTTTCATCCCAATTTCATGGTTTTTCATCAAATTTTATTGATTAGATTGAGGAAAATGATGGAGATTATTGATATAAAATTGGATTAAGGTTAGAAAACGTTACCTATGATTCTCTTCTTCGAATTTCACTGAAAATCGACAAATTTCGAGCTCTCAATCGATTTTGGATTTATGAATTTCTAACCCTCGAATTTTGGTATAACCAGCACTGAGATTCCGCACCTGCTGTGCCGCACCTGCGGAAAATCTTTCGCGGGCGCGGAAGTCACTTAAGAAGGCTGGGGCCGCACCTTTGGTCACTTGGCCGCATCTGTAGTCCCGCATCTGCGGAACCCAGACCGCACTTGCGACCACTGGAAACCCCCACTCAACCCACATCTGCGAACCTATCTTCCGCACCTGCGGGAAAACCATCGCATGTGCGAGACACTAGAACCAGCAATGGTTCAGCTGTTCTCAAAGTTTCAAATTCACCCGTTGGCATCCGAAACAACCCCGAGGCCCCCGGGACCTCAACTAAACCTACCAACTGACCTTAATACCTTGTTCAAACTTGGTCGATCCTTAAAAACACATCTCATAATATCAAAATCATCAATTATGCATAGATTCAAGCCTAAGAACTTATGAAATTTCTAGAATTCACATCCGATGCCGAAACACGTCAAAACTCATCCGAATGACCTCAAATTTTGTATGCAGGTCATAAATGAAATTACGGACCTGCTGTCACTTTCGGAATTCCATTCCGAGTCCGATATCAAAATCTCACCTATCGGCCGAAATCGCCGAAATTCCAACTTTTGCCAATTCAAGCCTAAATCTACAACCGACCTCGAAAACATATCATGAACACGCGCCTAACTCCGAAATCACCCAACGGAACTAACGGAGTCGACGAAATTCTACTGGATCCGTATTCACACAGTTCTAGCTACGACCCAATTTCTAAAGCTAAATTCCATATTTATGGATTAAGTGTCCGAAATCACTCCGGATTTCACCACTCAACGCTCCGACAAGTTTTAATAACATAAGTAGACATGTGAGAAGTAGTTATTAGGGGATCGTAGCGCTAACTCTCAAAACGACCGACTGGGTCGTTACAATAACCAGCAGAAAAGGCTCTGAGTCACCTCCCGAGTCATAGCTCCATCATACATATCCTTTATCGCCCTGATATAAGCCACCAGCACACCTATCGCCTCCAAACATCTCCAAAGGACGTCCCTAGGGACCTTGTCATACGCCTTCTCTAGGTCAATAAACATCATATGCAAATCCCTCTTCCTATCCATGTATTGTTCCACCAACCTCCTGATAAGGTGGATAGCTTCCGTAGTAGAACGACCCGACATGAATCCAAACTGGTTTTTCGATATAGACACCGCCCTCCTTATCCTCCCTTAATGAACAATAAAAAGGATATCACAATTATATAAGGAACCACGAATATGCTATAGTTTTATCTATTATTCATCATTAAATAATTTTATAATTTTGTATGTATAATATTTTGAAGAATAGTACATCTTTTAAGGGTAATATGATCTATCAATGTTACAACAATATATGTTCATACATAAATAATTGTTTGTGTTATAATATTTTTGCTTATGGAGACCAAAATACATTAATTATAATTTTATAAAGAAGCAAGGATGGTTCGTCTCTTACATTGAATTATATGAACTTGTTGCTTCAAAAAAAGTTAATTATACGTTTGATATAAAAACACGACATTTTTAAAAATCAAAATATTAGGAATAATTAAAAAGGTGAATAAACAATTCATAAGTTTTTGTTTGATAAGTAGCAAAGTGGCCGAGAACTTGGAATTGTAAATAATTGATTCCTTTTTGAAATGATATTTTTCTCCTTTATCTAACTTATATTTTAGAAATTAAAGATAATTTGATTCCTTCTTGAAAACTATTTTTCTCATTTATTTATGGTAGGAAATTTAGGGTATCATATTACCTTTTTTTATTTATAAGTTTTTTCTTCTAAATTTTGGAGTACGTTTTTAATGGGTAAAATGATATAGAAAGTCAAAGTTATTTGTTTATAGTAAATTAGAACAATTCTAAATATTATGAGTATTTACATAGTTCAAATAAGGAAAGATTGAATAACTAAAATTTTATTTGATTTTAAATCCTACATATTATGAGAAATTTTTTATTACAACTTTGTCTAATGTAAAAACTATTTTTAAAGGGTAAAAAAAGCTAACAATATTTCGCTAAGAGTTTTCGTGCATTTAATATAGTCTATTTATTACGTGCATTGCGCATGTACCAATCTCTATAATTTCAAAATTTTAAAAGATATTATAGTTATTATATTAAAACTTACATTTGAGTTAAGTATTAATTAAAAGTTAAACAAAAAAGTATAAGTTCTTAAAATTAATGATTGTTGATCACATTTAGCTAACTCAACAACAAAAAAATTATGTAAAGGTTCTGTAATGACCTGACCGATCGTTTTGAGTTTTAGCGCGTCGGCCTTGAGTAACTTCACTTCAGGAATTATGACTTGTTAGTATGTGTCACTACTTGGAAGTTCTACCGTCGGGACCGTGATGTCGCCTAACATTTCACTTGCTAGGCAAGCCAACGTTAGAGAATCATTAAACCAATTCTTATACATTTCAGTAAATAACAGCAAATGAGCTAAAACGGAATAAAGCGAGTGCGGAATGATATAACAGCTTTAACATAACTACAACCTAGATCTGGAGTCACAATTCATGAACTACTACGATTTACTACAAAAAGAGTCTAAAAAAGAAATACAGTGTTTTGAAAGGAAAGAAACACTAAAGTAAAGTGTCTAGAAGGGGACTCCAGGGTCAGCGGACGCCAACAGATCTACCTTGGGTCTCTTGTAGAATGAATCCAGCAGCTAACCTCACGATCAGCTCGGGCCGACACCAAAATCTGCACAAGAAGTGCAGAGTGTAGTATGAGTACAACCGACCCATGTAGTCGTTAGTGCTGAGCCTAACCTTGATAAAGTGGTGACGAGACTAAGGCGGGTAACTCATACTACAACCTGTACGCAACATGTACAATAAAGGTAGAAAAGGAAATGTAGGATAGAATAAAGCAGTAAAGTGCAAGAAATAACTACAACTTCAGGAAACGAGCCAACAACGTTAAGAATTTACCAATCCTTAAGAGAAAAAGAAGATACCGAAAAGTTAACACAACTCAGGGAAACATAAACACATAGGTTGTGGAGGCGCGCAACTCGATCCCACCGTACGTCACATAATCCTTCCTTATTTCCTCATGACAATATAAGAAACAATGAATAAAGATATATAAGTATTGTGGCACGCAACCCAATCCCACTATATCACAATAGCATAATCATAGTTCACCCTTATACCACCACAACAATTCACCCTTATTACACCTGTTGTGGTGTGCAACCCGTTCCCACCGTACAATATAGATTCACCCTTGTTCCACCTCAACATATCACCCTTATTTCACCTGTTGCAGTGTGCAACCCGTGTCGTGCCCCCTTTTCTCACAAAATCGGGTTTCAACATTGACAACTCATTTTAAGAAGAGAAGGAATTGGTTTAAGAGAGTCGACACCTAACGGATTAAGGTGCGTTAGAGCAGCTATTTGCAATTGACTCAGGTTTTACTAGTTGCGTCACCAAAGATCGGGTAAGGCCTCAAATTACCTCGAAGATAAGGTGCTAGGCACTCCTCGAGGTCCACAACGGTGGGTCCCGGCCGAACTTAAACCATTTGAATTAGTCTAATAAAGAAGTGAGGGAATTATTTAATGGGAATGGGGAGTTCTAAGTTTTTTAGCCCAAAGGATCACCCCATGCAACATAAATAATACTTCGTAACTCCCCTAGGATGGAGGTGTTACTCATATTATTCAGCGGGCACAAACTATCATCTCCTGCTACCCGATTACTATCTTTGAGTTGTTTACCTAGAGCACTCTAATCAATTCTAAGTCGTACCCTATGCGTGCACTACCCGTCCCTTATCTGTAGACTCAACTTAGGTTGGTCAAAATTGTAAAACCAGGCAATATACAAAAACAAGTTGGACTTTTCATAGAAGAAAGCAGATAGGGGCTCAATTTAGCCTCCACACATTTGGCAACAAATGCACGCAAACAGATTGGTGTATTGATAGTTTTAACAACTAAAGTTTTTAGATCCTATAGTCATGATTCCTATATGATTCTGGATTTTAAACATACTGCAGTTCATGAAAGTAAATTCTAGGTGACTGTGTAATTGCCTACTGATTTCAATTTGAAGCATTTAAACCTATAGGCGTGTGATCTAGGTGACTTATTCAACAGTTGACATTGATAACAACAAAAATGCTCAGAAGTTTTTTGGTATTCCTACATGCATGCTTTCTAGTGACATTTAACAAGACACTATGTAGAGTTCCAGTTTTAGTATTTGGCACAAATGATAATTATCCCTATAGGCAACTTCTACTTTTGATGATTGAAACTGCCATTAGCTCTTGTATATTAACTAAGCGAGTGTGAAAATTAATTAAAACCTATAGACATGATTTCTAAAGAAGCAGATTCGAATATGCTATAATGCAAATTGAACTCAGTTATTTTCTTTTATTTCCTATTGGCATGGTATCTAATCATGCGAAGCAAAGTAGACAGGATTTTTACAGAACCTATTTGAGCCAAAGTAAGTCCCTATAGGCAGGTTATCTAACATGCAAT
Organism: Nicotiana undulata; assembly: GCA_005239495.1. Classification (NCBI taxonomy): domain Eukaryota; kingdom Viridiplantae; phylum Streptophyta; class Magnoliopsida; order Solanales; family Solanaceae; genus Nicotiana; species Nicotiana undulata. The sequence goes on along the minus strand of ML271643.1, from coordinate 7,708 downwards.
GACAAACATAATAAACATCTAAGCAGGTTTCAACACACAATTAGCAGAATCATTTTTTGCATAAAATAAAACTATAGGCAGGTTATCTAACAATAATAGTGAGCACATATAGGCATGTTATATAACATACAATAGCAGCAAAACTTATAGGCATGTTATCTACCCATTTCATACAAGTATAAAAAATAAGCCCATTTTCCTAATTTTATTACTGCTCCAATTGTATTTACAAATATTTATTACAAACCCGAATCGAATAATAAATTATAAATTATATAGACTATAGGAAGCCTGCAGAAGACCCAAGTGCATCTGGAGAGGCCAGGCCTTTCAATCCAAAATATATCCAAAAGCCAATGTTCATAGTGATCAATTAATGAATAATTCACCTCTGTTTCAAGGATAAGCATACCAAGACCAATTCCTTAGTGTGTCAGAGTTCCCAAGGGCTTCACGAACCTCGGGAAATGCTCACACTAGAGAAGAAAGATCAGAACCAATTCAAAGAAAACTATGGACCAAATCCTGATATGTCAGAATTCACGAGGGTCTCATATGAACCCTGAGTAGTGCTCACACCAGGAAGGCCAAGGGACAGTAGTTAGATTACTTTGGATTCCAGCCAGCAAAGGATTAAGATTTAGAAGAGTGCAAGACAGAAGAGTTGCTAGCAAAGGGGTTCATCAGGCCGAGTGTATCACCTTGAGGTGCACCAGTGTTATTCGTGATGAAAAAAGATGGGACTATACAGATATGCATTGATTACTATCAGTTGAACAAAGTCACCATTAAAAACAAGTACCCGTTGCCGCGTATTGATAATCTGTTTGACCAGTTGCAGGGTTCTAGGGTGTTCTCTAAGATCGACTTGATATCGGGGTACCATCAATTGAAGAATTGGGAATCAGATGTTTTGAAGACTACTTTCCGTACTAGATATGACCATTATGAATTTCTAGTGATGTCTTTAGGCTTGACTAATGCCTCATAAGCATTTATGGATTTGATGAACAATATGTTCAGGCCTTATATTGATTCGTTTGTTATTGCCTTCATTGATGATATTTTGATTCTCTCGTAGCATGGAGGAGAACGAGCAACATTTGACAGTGGTGCTTCAGACCTTGCGGGAACAGAAGTTATATGCTAAGTTCTCCAAGTGTGAGTTTTGGCTAGATTCTGTAGTATTCTTTGGGAATGTTGTATCAGGCGAGGGTATTAAGGTGGATCCCAAGAAGATTAAGGCAGTTTAGAGTTGGCCTCATCCCACTTCGGCGACTGTGATCAGGAGCTTCTTGGGGTTAGAATGATATTATCGCCGATTTGTGGAGGGCTTCTCATCTATTGCAGCATGTTTGAATAGATTGACCTAGAAGGGTGCTTAGTTCTGTTGGTCCGATGAGTGTGAGGCAAGCTTCCAGAAGCTCAAGACTGCTTTGACTACAACACCAGTTCTAGTGTTGCCTTCCAGTTCGGGGATGTATACCATGTATTTTGATGCCTCACGTGTTGGTTGGGTTGTGTATTAATGCAGGAGGGGCAAGTTATTGCATAGGCTTCACGTAAGCACAAGCCCCATGAGAAGAATTGTCATGTGCATGATTTGGAGTTAGTCGCGATTGTTCATGAGCTTAAGATCTGGAGGCATTATCTTTATAAGGTGTCTTGTGAGGTTTACAGTGATCATCGCAGCTTGCAGCATTTGTTAAAGCAAAGGGATCTCAATTTGAGGCAGCATAGATGGCTTGAGTTACTGAAGGATTATTATATCACCATTCTTTATCATACGGGCAACACGGATGTAGTCACGGATGCCTTGAACAGAAAGGCAGAGAGTATGGGTAGCTTGGCATTCATTTCAATGGAGGAGATCCCACTAGCCTTGGACATTTAGTCATTGGCTAACAGACTTGTTTGGATATTTCAGAGCCCAGCCGAGTCCTTGCATGCGTCATTGCCCAATCTTCATTATTGGAGCAGATCAAGGCTCGACAGTTTGATGATCCGCACTTGATGGTTCTCAGAGAGACGGTACTGCATGGTAGTGCCAAGGAGGTTTCTATCTATGAGGATGGTGTTTTGCGACTCTAGGGTCATCTATGTGTTCCAAATGTCGATGTATTGAGGAAGCATTATCGGTGGCGGCGGATGAAGAAAGACATATTTGAGTATGTAACTAGATGCCTAAATTGCCAGCAGGTTAAGTACGAGCACCAGAGGCTAGGAGGCCTAGTCCCGCAGATGACTGTACCAGAGTAGAAGTGGGAGCGCCTTACTATGGACTTTGTTGTTGGGTTGTCGCGGACCTTGCAAACGTTTGATGCAGTTTGGGTCATTGTTGACAGGTTGACCAAGTCGGCACACTTCATTCCGGTTATGACTATGTATACTTCAGAGAGATTGGCCCAGATTGATATTCAAGAGATCGTTCGGTTGCATGGTGTGCCTGTTTCCATCATATCAGACAAAGGTCCTCAGTTTACTTTGAATTTCTAAAGAGCAATACAGAGTTAGTTGGGGACCCGTGTAGATCTCATCACTGCATTTCATCCACAGACCAACGGGCAATCGGAGCCGAAAGTTCACTTATTGGAGGACATGCTTAGAGCATGTGTGATCGACTTTGTAGGGATCGATTCTTGCCTTTGGTCGAGTTTTCTTACAACAACAACTACCAGTCCAACATCAAGATGGACCTATTTGAGGCTTTATATGGTCGCAATGTCGTTCTCCCATCGGGTGGTTTGAGCCCCACGAGGCTAAGTTATATGGTACTGATTTGGTGAAGGATGCCTTGGAAAAGGTAAAGTTGATTCAGGAGCGACTTCACACAACACAGTCCAGATAGAAGAGGCGGGCCAGAAGGTGCGTGATTTATCATTTATGGTAGGAGAGAAGGTTCTCTTGAAATTCTCGCCGGTGAAGGGGATCATGAGATTTGGGAAGAAGGGCAAGTTGAGCCTAAGGTTTATAGGCCCATTTGAGGTGTTGAGATGAGTTGGAGAGGTTGCTTATGAGCTTGCTTTGCCTCCCAATCTATCAGAAGTTCATCCGGTCTTCCACGTATCTATGCTCCGGAGGTATCATGCTGACTTGTCACATCTGTTAGACTTCAGAACGATTCAGTTAGATGAGATCCTAGGTTATGAAGAGGAGCTAGTTGCCATTGTTGATATGCAAGATCACCAGTTGAGATCCAAGAGGATTTCCGTGGTAAAGATTCAATAGAGGGGCCAACCAGTCGAGGAGGACATGCGGAGAAGATATCCACACTTATTCAGCACTCCAAGTATGATTCTAGATCCGTTCGAGGACGAACGTTTTCTTAAGAGGCGGAGAATGTAACGACCCGACCGGTCGTTTTACTTCTTAGAACCACGTTCACCTAAATAAGATTCCCTTTTGTGCTTTTACTATTTTATGACTGGCGAGGATGGTTAGTTCGGGATTTAGAAGAGTTCGGGTTAAAATCGGTAATTAGTTCCTTAAGGTTGGCTAAAAGGCTAAGTTTGATTTCGGTCAACATTTTGAGCAAACAACCTCGAAATAGGGATTTGACTGTTCTAATAGGTTCGTATGATGATTTCGGACTTGGGTGTATACTTGGATCGAGTTTTAGATGACCCGGGAGTGTTTCAGCGCCTAATATCGAAAGTTGGTTTTTGAGGTTGTGAATAGAACACTTGACTGTATTGAAAACTTTTTGTTTCTTTGAAGTATTTTCTATTTGTGGAGCGGGCCGAACGCCTCAGCAGTAGATAGATGCATCTATGATTTGTGCCGTTAGACCCTCGGCAATGCATAATTTAAATATTATTATGTTGATTCGGGCCGTACGACCTCGGATCGGGTTTTGGATGACCCGGGAGTGTTTCAGCGCCTAATATCGAAAGTTGGTTATTGAGGTTGTGAATAGAACACTTGACTGTATTGAAAAATTTCTGTTTCTTTTGAAGTATTTTCTATTTGTGGAGCGGGCCGAACGCCTCGACAGCAAATAGATGCATCTATGGTTTGTGCCTTTCGACCCTCGGCAGTGCACAATTTAAATATTATTATGTTGGTTCAGGCCGTACGATCTCGACATTATTTGTGCATGACAAACTCTTGGAACTTATCATAATTGATATTGCTTCAATGTTTTGATGGTATAAGTCGTTAAATAATGAAAGATAAATTTGGGATCTAATATTTGTGAAAGGGATATTTATTATTTCCCATTATTGAGTTTATTGGTATATTTCCTGTAATCCACGTTTAGTTATAATTTTGACTTATTATCATTAGCCCTTAGTAAGTGTCAAAGTTGACCCTTCGTCACTACTTATTCGAGGTTAAACTGGATACTTACTGGGTACATATTGTTTTATGTACTCACGCTACACTTCTGCACTTAAATGTGCAGGATCTGAGGCAGGTGCATCTGGATATCCGTCTGTCGCGCATACTTGATCCCGATCTGAGACTACACAGTGAGTTTCCCTTCCGAGCCGTTCAACAGCAACCATAGTCTCTCTTTTGATTTATTTTTTGTCTATTCTATTTCAGACAGTAGAGTAATTTTTTTTTGTATATTCTACTAGTAGCCCATATACTTGCGACACCAGATCTTGGCACCCACTAGTAGACTTGTAATTTTGGTTTAATTCCTATTGTCAAACACATTTTGCTGCTTTTGTTTTATTAATTTAAATTTGTTCCTTACTAAATCTTTTAAATCAAGGAAAGTTATTTACTTGGAAAACTTATTAAAATGAGAAATCACTAGATTGTTCACTGTTAGCTTGTCTAGCAGCGGTGCTGGGCGTCATCACGATCAAAAATAGAATTGGATCGTGATTGGGGGACAATGACCATGTGAAAGAATTTTTTATCAATAATACTAAGTTTGGTAGAGATTAGTGTTTTAAACCAATGCACATTGGTTTGGAGGTTCACCGAAGTAAGATTTCCAGAGTCTTACCGCGTAGAAGGTACTTCCTCCGATCCACTTTAAGTTATTTTTTGGATGTTTTCATACATATTGAGGAATTCATCTTTTAGCATTAATTAAAAATGTAATTGATCATATTAATTTTAATTTTTTTATTAAAAATACAACAAATACTCCTAGACTCTTTACTCCAAGTGGAACTTTGAAAAATAGAAAATAATTCTTTCTTGCTATTTGAAAAAAATCAAATACTGTGGACCACAAAGAAAGGCCAAAAATCACTTAAAGTGAATCGGAGGGAGTTTACAAGAACCAAAATCCTAGGGATGGAAAAAATATTTTTGAAGACAACACCAAAACACATTCCTAAACAAAACATGTCAATTGTTAAGAAACAATTGACTGAAAAAGGTAAATAATACATTCCTAAAATTAACTCATAGAATCCTAGAGTTATTTACATTAGAATTATATTATTAGTCATCTTATTTTTTTTATATTTACGTACGTCTGAAACTTTGGGAATATATTTTTAACCCATTTTTATTTACCTAGGATTATAAAAATGTTTCTTTTTTAACTCCTGATACAATTTAATAATTGTCTCTAAGTTTCATAATGAATATATCTTCTCTTATTCTCTTATATAAAAGTTGATTTTAAAGTACTAAAGATTACATCAAATAATATGAAAATGATTATAGTTATGTTACATAATTAAAATATGAAAATAATTTATATAACATCAAATCTTAATGGATTTTAAAGTCCTATAAATTTGAAATTCCTACTTAATGTGATGACCTAAAAGGTCATCCTAAGTAATTCTAGCTAAATCTGTATTCCGAGACCCCGAAAGCCTCCGTTAATCACACCTCGATATGCGTGCGCAGCCCGGGCATGTAGTCGGGAAGCTTATATGTGAAAATTTGATAAAAATGGAGTTTTGAATGAAATAATTGAATAAAGTTGACTTTGATCAACATTTTTGGTAAACAGATCCGGACCAGTGATGTGACGGTCCCGGAGGGTCCGTAGGAAAATATGGAACTTGGGCGTATGCCCGGAATCGAATTCTGAGGTCCCAAGCCCGAGAAATAAATTTTTAAAGAAAATTATTTTCTGAAAATAATAAAGATTTTTGAAAATGAACTTTGATGTGGAAACCGCGTTACTGGGCCCGAATTATGATTCCGAGGCCCGGAACAGGTTTATTATATGTTCTGTGACTTATATGTGAAATTTGGTGTAAAACGGACTTGAGATGACGTGATTCGGATTACAAATGGGAAATTTAGAAGTTTATGAAGTTTGAGAAAATTCTATGAGTTTTAAGGTTTAATTTGATAATTTTGATGATATTTGGTGGTTTAAATGCTTGAACAAGTCCGTAGGATGTATTGGTAGACGTGTGTATTTTTGGTTTTGAGACCCGAGGGCTCGCGTAGCTAACGGGGTGTAAAAAGATAGGAAAATCTGGTGTTTCTCCTGTTTCTGGTGTCAGGCCTTTCCTTCAGTGCGATCGCATATGCATATCCGCGATCGCACAACATTATGTTGGTAGGGGCAAAGTTTACTCTATGCGATCGCATAGAGTTATCCGCGATCGCATAGTGTGTAGGTCTGATAGGGTGGGGGCTGGGTAGTTACTCAGTGCGATCGCACTGCCCTTGTCCGCGATCGCAGTAGTATAGGTCCAGGCTTCACTGCGGTCATAGCCCTTGTCCTGCGATCGCACTTCACAGGATCCCTGACTCTATGCGATTGCACTCCCTTTTCCGCGATCGCATAGAGTTATTTCGCCCAGCTATACTTTTAAACCCCAAAATAGAATTCAATACGGGAATTCCTAAATTTCAGTCTTCTCCTCCATCCTCAACCCCCATTGACGAGCCTCAAGCTAACTTCCCTCCATATACACTCGGATAAGTGATTTTAACATTAATTTCTTCCCCTTTCCTTTCCTAAGCACTAGAATCTAGGCCTAAAAATATGAAATCAAAGTGGAAAATTTGGTTTTTGGGTAGTGTTAGATTTTTGGGAAAATTAGGTGATTCAACCTCAATTTGGGGTCGAATCTTAAAACTAATTACATATTTGAACTCGTGGGGTAATGGGTGAACGTGTTTTGGTCCGAACCTCGAGTTTAGACCAGGTGGGCCCGGGGTAGAATTTTGAGAATTTTGAAAGAAAGGTAGGAATTGTGTATTTAGGCTATGGGATGGTGTTATTGAGTTATTATTGATACACTTAAATTAATTATGCTTAGATATTGTGGTTCCAAAGTTGAATTCAAAAGGAAAGGTAGTCTTAGAGGGTTGATTGTTATACTTTGGACCGAGGTAAGTGTCTTACCTAATCTTGGTGAGGGAATATGTACTATTTGATATGTGCTAAGTGATAATCATGTTCATTGCATAGGTGAGGTGACGAGTACCTATGCAATGTGTGTCAAGCATGCCCGTGAGTCTATTTTGATAGAAATTGCAGTATTTCTTCCATGTTTAGCATATTATGAGATTGTCTCTACTTGAAAATTTATTCTTGATTGAAAGTATTGGCTGTTGAGTTTGAGAAGTATTGATACGAAAGATGATACAGGTGTAGAGTATGTGATTGAGGTGATTGGTTATAGCTGAGACCCTTGCCGGGCATTTCTTGAGCTGCTAATTGATGTTTCCCTCTTGTCAGGTATTTTGAACTGCTTATTTTCACTATGCTGTACTCCTTGCCATGTTGTCTGTGATTGTTTGGTGAGGAAGAGTGTAATGCACG
>ML271640.1:12500-43718 GCA_005239495.1 Nicotiana undulata | reverse complement strand
ATGTTTAGGTTCTTTATTTCAGCATGTCTATTATGTTCCTGTCATTTTATAAGCCCTGTTCATTGTTAATAACTACAACAAATGATATAATGTACGGCTACTGCTTTTCCATAAGCATTACATTTAGAAACCATGTCTTCAGGTATCCTTGTGTGCATTAGATATCATGTTCTTTAGGACCTTACCTTTCAGCATGTTTGTGTTCAGTTATATTTTGCTGAACACCTAGTTAGCCTGTATCTAATCTGATAATCCTGCTAAAATGTGGTCAATTGGTTGAAACGATCTGCAAATATAGCATCACCTCTCTTTAAATTGGAACTGAAGTCTGCATGCTCACTTTTAAACAAATAGGCAATGTATACGAACACCTAGGCAAACTTTAAGCCTAATACATTATTAAAACCAAAACCTAATCGTGTTTCACTTAGCTGGTATTAGAACCAATCAGTCCCTTTTTAAAATTCTTAAACTTTGATGCTTTTCATTCCTGTATTATCTATTTCTGAAGTTCACCTTATTTCCTAAAAACTCCTACTCTACTATTTTCAAACACTGATTCTGGAAATCATGCATTCATTTCCTCCTTAACTAAGTTATTAGATTACTGCTCTGTGTGTTTTCGAATTACTGGGTTTCAGAGGCAGTTTTCACTCTTTTCAAAAAAATCATTCATTCAATCGAATGCCTGCTCTATATTTTAAAAGTACTGTTTCCTGAAAACGTTTACTTACTCTCCTTTTACTAAAGTCTTCCTTAAACTATTGACCCCTATTCTTGTTTAAACTACTGGATCTTCCAAAAGTCACTTGCCCCTTTAAATCACTCTGTCATTCTAAATCATGTTTTACTGAAATTTTCTAAAAGTTCTTCATTTGCTTTACTGAAGACTTCATTGAACTGCTGTGCATTTTTTCTGTTACTTACTGGAATCTGAAGTCAATCACTCTTCTTCTCAAACTACTCTGTTTCAAACTAAATGCCTGCTTCATTGCTGAGTTTTCAAAAGGCATTCCCTTTTCGAAACTGCTGAAACCATACTGATTTCCAACTTAAAAAATCCTGTTTAAATCCTGACTTTGAGACCTGGATTGTGTTTGAGACGTGCTATCTATGTGTTTACTTGTGGAGGGCTCTGTGAGCCCCGTATCTGCCCTTATGTGTTCCCCATTTCTGTAGGCCTATTTGTTTTACATGTCGCTTAGAATTTTATCCTTTTAAACCTAGGAGTTCAGCCTAGTACTCACCTTGTAGGATTAGTAGTCCTAAATACCCTCCAGGACTTATAGAATGGGACGGGTAATAGCACGCAATAAGCTTCGTGAACGACACACGCGTTTTAAATACCTTAACAGGGCGGGAAGGGTAGAATATGGATATGATTATCGGTGCGCTAATACCACGTGTAGCCCCTCTTCGAGGCGTGCCATACCGGGTATTGCATTGATGTGATCCGTATTGATTTAAAACCTAGGACATTTTCATTCAAATGATTTTACTTTAGTATTCTTTAAAATTCTTTTGACAATTTCAGCATTTACTTGAAATCCCCTCTTATGTGAGCCTTGCTTGTCATTTGTTTACTGTCCAAATTCACAAAACCTCTTGGATGGGACCCACAGTTGTGGATATCGAGGGATGCCTAACACCTTCCCCTTGGGATAATTTCAAGCCCTTACCCAATCTCTTGTAATGCAAACTAGTTCATGAGTTATTTACTCTAGGTTCCCTAACGCACCATAAAAATCGTTAGGTGGCGACTCTTCCTTAAACCTTTCCTTTAAGGAGTTGTCCAAAATATCATAAACCCGATCTCTCCGTACCTAACCCGTGCGAGAATAAAAGGGGCGCGACAACATTTTCATTTAAATGCTTACGCCTTTTCCCATTCCCCTTTATATGCTGTTAACTGTTTAACTTTTGCAATTATTTTTTTCACCTGAATGAAACTGACATATCTTCATGTTTTCTTTGTAACCGCTTTACATTGTAACTTTTGTATTTCCTTTCTTTACCACTTTCCTCAACGTGAAAATACATGCCTATTTGTTTAAATGATATTTATTACATATCATGCTCCGCATTCATATTCCACTCATGCCAAACAAAAATCCTATAGCAACGCTTACAATGAGTGGTTGCGCTATTCCAATATTATTACCCCATAAATTCGGAAAGGCGTATTTTCGGTAAAACTAGTCGATCAGCGGTGCAGTCGACATTTTCTTGCCTTTCCCCCTTGAGTTGTCCGCTCAAGGGTACCGGTATAAAACCCCATAGAAACCTTACTCTATTATAATGTTGCATGCATCATGGTCAAACCTAGCCAGGCTAATGTGTTGTCCGCACAATAGCCTTTAAGATGGCCTTGTCCAAAGTCCATTGGGTTTCCCTGGAACCCAAACAGACACCTTCACGTTCTGTGCATTTATTTGGGGAACTAAATGCTGTTTGCTAATTATTGATGTTAAATAGTCGAGTCCGGTGGGGGTAAGGGTCTAACCTTTTGTTTTGCAGAAATGAGGCACGAAATCCCAAGATTCGGCATGGTCATCAATATCCACCCCAAATTGTTAAACTGGTGGGAGGATCTTCACTCCAGCGACAATGCACTTGTCAAGAAACACTTGGGCAACCTGCCTTTTATTTTGGATATTCAGCCTAACAAAATGATGATAGAGGCTACTACCCTATTCTGGGATTGCGATCGATTGGTATTCCGCTTCAGAAACAATGAAATGACACCGTTGCTAGAAGAAATAGGAGGTTTAGCCGGTTTGGCTTGGGAATTTCCAGGGTTGCTGATGCCTGAGAATCACACAGGCCGGGGTTTTCTCAAAATGTTGGGACTAAAGAAAAATCCGGACTTGGAATGCTTAAAGGATTCGTACATCCCTTTTGATTACTTGTACGAAAGGTTCGGTCAAAGAAAATCATACCGCACTTATCAGGACGAGTTCGCCCTCACTTCTCTAGGGCACATCCATCGCCGAGGGTTTTCTTTCATGGTTTGTTTTCTGGGTTTAATGGTGTTCCCAACTAAAAAAGAGAGGATTCACACTAGGTTGGCCATGGTCTCTAAGACTTTAATGGAAGGGATCAACGGACAGGACTTTAGCATTGTGCCTATGATCATTGCAGACATATACCGAGCCTTAGAAAAGTGTCAACGATGAGCAAAACACTTCGAAGTTTGCAACTTACTGCTTCAGCTTTGGCTCACGGAACACCTGCAAAGAGGTGACTACCGACAATACATCCATCGAAGAATCTAGGATGACCATATCGCCTTCTACCACCCAAAGCGAATGAACTATATTCCAGACATGTTCGCTCAGCCGGAAAATGCCGAGGGATGGGTTGAGTTACTGGGAAATTTGACCAAGGACCAGATTCAGTGGATGTTTGAATGGTTCCCAACGGACGAATTTATCATCCGATTCCGAGACGCTTTATTTCTCATATTGATTGGTTTGAGGGGAACGTACCCTTACGTCCCTCTCCGAGTTATGATGCAAGCAGGGAGGAGGCAGGTTATACCTAGGGTTGAGAAGATTAGACATCTTCGAGCAGACTTCCAGGACAACGACAACCCTCACAAGTGACAAGCCCAACATTTGTGGCATTGCAAGATTGTACTGGAGAAAGACACCATCGAGTCAGACAGGTATCATGCCGGTTGTACTCCTTTCTATCTAAGCTGGTTAGAAGAAGATATGGAGGGCCAATTCGAGCCAGGATTCGCTCAGGGTCTTCGGGTCATAGATGAGAAGGCCGAAGCGCAAGTTAAATTCAACAGTCTATGCAAGAGGCTTCGTGAATGTGAAGATAATCATCACCAGATACACGAGTCCAATAGAAGGCTGATCGAGGAATGGAAGGATATGGCTATCAGCTCCAACAAGAGCTAGGGTACTTGGAGCGAGGTATAGTCAAGCTGGGGGAAAAGTTCATCAAAAGGATCGAGGACTGCAAAAAGGATGAAGGACCCGAAGGAGGATATCTAGCCAGGACCTACTTGCTGCTGGGACTTCGCGAGTTGGGAAAGCTGATCAAAGGGAGCAGGAATGCCGAATCTGGGGAAGGTCCTTCTGGGACCAAGTAGATAGGGGTGTCTTTTATTTTGTCTCCTTTGATGTAATAAGGACATTGACCATTAGTGACTTTTATTTTTCGCATATTTAGAGTCGTTTTTATCATCAATAAAATGAGGCATTTAGCATTTCAAGTTCTCCAAATTAATTTGTCGCTAAGCCTACCTCGGGCACAAATAGGTTCTCCAACTTAGGATGCGTTTTACATTTTCGCATTACGTGTTAAATTACCGAAATATGTTTTATAATCCTCACTGACTTCCTTACCTTTTGTTTTGTTTTTTCTTTATTATCCCCCTCCCCACTTGTTAGTTCGTGCATTCTGGCATCATCCGCCTACCGCACAAGATCAAAGGGCCCTCCTCCTACTCATCCTCCCAGTCCTCCCAAAGGAAAAAGCAAGGGTAAAACTAAGATGGCAGATGCAAGCGGCTCCAGAAAAGACAATAGGGATGAACAGGTTGAGACCACTGATGGTCGAGGTATTCAGGTTCTGCACGAGGGTATGTCTCCACTGGAAAGGAAACTGCTGAAGTTCCAAGAGGAACTTGATCAAGTCAAGAATTTGGATCACTTATCACTTCCCAAATGCTCCAAATCCCACTTTACCACAAAACATCCCTAAACAACCGAATCACCCCAAGGACCCAGTCCCGCCAGCACAATGCAATGCTTGTCACCATAACACTCCACCTCTCCAGGATCAGACAAAAGACCACTTCCAGGCTTACGATAATCCCATTTTTGTGGAAACCATGGCTCATTCCACACCGCATACCCATGAGTCCGACGAGAAGGATAGGCTCATCAGGAATCTGGCCGAGGAACTCAAGAAATTGACCAAACGAGTTCAGGGCGTCGAAGGAGTTAAAGGGATTGAGGGGATGAACTATGAAGATCTTTGCATACAACCTGATGTTGAACTTCCCGAGGGGTACAAACCTCCTAAGTTCGAGATGTTCGATGGTATTGGTGATCCAAGAGTCCATTTGAGGACTTACTGCAACAAACTGGTCGGCGTGGGAATAGATGAAAGAATCCGCATGAAACTCTACACGAGGAGCTTAAAAGGAGATACACTATCTTGGTACATCAGCCAGGATCCAAAGAAATGGTCTAATTGGGTAAGCATGGCAACAGACTTCATGGATAGATTCTGGTTCAACACGGAGAATGCACTGGATGTATTCTACATCCAGAACCTAAAGAAGAAACCGAGAGAGACCTTTCGCGAGTATCCTACTCGTTGGAGGTCAGAAGCTGCCAAGGTCAGACCGATCTTAGAAGAGGAACAAATGATAGGATCCTCAATACTATGAGCGACTGATGATGGTCAAGGGTCACAAGTTCTCTGACATCATCAAGTTGGGAGAGCGAATCGAAGAGGGCATCAAAAGTAGTATGGTCACCAACTTTGAGGCTTTACAAGCTACTAAAAAAGCTCTGCAATCTGGTGGTGTGTCCAGGAAGAAGGATGTAGGAGCCGTGATGGTAGCACATCAAGCCAAATCCCGTCCTAAATACCAAGTCTATCCCGCACCTTCATTCACATACCAACCAGCTCCAAGTTACCAAGCACCTTCACCCCAATACCAAGCTCCATCACCCACATATCATCCTACCTCGCCTAGATATTCCAAACCAGCTCCCGTTTATAATGCCTATAATTCCCAACATTCTCATTACCAATCACCACCTACTCGCCAAAACTTCCCAAGACCCCGCCCTAACTTCGACCGTCGCCCTCCGAAACAGTATATTGCCATAGCGGAGCCCATCGATCAGCTATATGAAAAACTCAAAGCCGCCGGTTATGTCACACCCATTCCTGCTGCCACCCCTAAGAACCCTTCTCAGTGGGTCAACCCAAATAAATCCTGTGCTTACCATTCTGGCATGAAGGGACACACCATCGAGGAATGCCGTCCCTTGAAGGACAAGATACAAGCTCTCATAGACAACAAAACCATTGTAGCCAAGGACCCTGCTCCTAATGTTCGTAATAATCCGCTGCCCGACCATAAAGGCGGTGTCCATATGATTGAGGTAGATGATGATTGGGATCCCGAGGGATCAATTGGGCTGATTGTAGAGGGTTATCCGAAGAAGCCCGCAATTTCTCTCAACCCGATTGTGGTTCAGATGCAGCCATCCGAGGATGCTGAGGTAAACATGTCCATCCCACTCGAGTTGGAATCGAGACCACCCGCCAAAGGAAAGGCCCCGGTGCCGATCGAAGTTGAGTTTGTACGGCCTCTCGAAGTTGCATTCCGGTCACTTATAATATATACTCCGGTGGGAATAAGAATGACCACACCTATTCCAGTGGCAATGTCAACAACGCCACCCATCTACTCAAATGCCATCCCATGGGACTACACCGCTGAGGCGAGGAGGAAAGGTAAAGGCAAGTCTGAGGAAGCCATTTCTGCACAGGGGATGACAAGAACTGGCAGAATTTATACCCCTGAACATTTGGCCGAGTCTAGCAAGCAGGCCGCCCACTGTCCTCCCATCCTTGAGACAGGTTCAGACGATCATTGGAGAAAGATACAAGCCAAGGGGTATTCAATCCTCGACCAGTTGAACAAGACACCCGCTCAGATATCTATTCTCTCCCTATTATAGAACTCTGAAACACACAGGAGTGCCTTGTTAAAGGTGCTGAGTAAAGCATACGTACCGGAAAATATCACCAGCGGGGAGATGGCCAACATGGTGGGCCAGGTACTGGAAAGCCACAAGATCACTTTCCATGAAGATGAGCTACTGCCCTAGGGGTTAGGTCATAATAAAGCACTACACATCACGGTAAAATATGAGGATCATTTCATCACAAGGATCCTAATTGATGGGGGTTCTAGCCTCAACATCTGTCCGATGGTCATGCTCAAGAAATTGGGCAAAAGTCTACATGAGATAAAGGAAGGAGAGATCAACATAAAAGCCTTCGATGGTTCGCAGAGGTCCACCATGGGAGAAATCACCTTGTGTTTACAGATGGGACCAACTTGGTTCGATGTAGATTTCCAAGTGATAGATGTGCCTGCATCCTACAACTTACTGTTAGGATGACCTTGGATCCACGCTGTTGGGGCCGTGGCATCAACCCTACATCAAGCGGTGAAGTTCGAATGGAATCACCAAGAGGTAATCATTCATGGCGATGGTAGCAACCATATCTACGGTCGCCAGACCTTTTCGGTCATCGATGGAAGAAGGAAGTTCGGTGGAGAGATCTACCACAACATTGAACGAGTTAATGCCATTGATAAGAACAAGTGGTGAGACAGTAAGATTGAAAGAATCTTGAACTGGGAAGGGTACGAGCCAGGTAAATGGCTCGGTAAGAATCTCTAGGGAATAACGGAGCCAATAACACTCAAGAAGCACGGTACCACTTTCGGTATGGGGTACGAGTACACTTGGAAGGAATTCAAGAACTGGTCGCCACCATGGCGCGACCCCTACTACCCGTTGGAGCAGCCAATACCTCACTTGGATCAAACTTTCCAACAAGCTGATATCATCTACGGTACAGATGAAGAGGAAGCGTTAACGGCAATAAGGGATTTATTTCTGGACAATGAGGAAATGGACTGCTGTGTCATTCTTGAAGAGGAGGGGGGGAAGGCCCTTCCATACAGGTCGTGAGCAAAGGATCATATCTCAAGAATTGGTCTGTCAGGACAACCAAAGCCCGTCGAGCCTCGGGGTAGCAAGGCTAACAAAACAAGCATTATTTACAGTTTATTTATTTAAAGAATTTTCTTCCTTTTCGCATTTTCTAATTTCTGCAAGAAAGAGCTCCCGTGTTCAAACAATTATTTGTCAAAGCATTTCCAATTTCTTTATAAAACTTATATTTACTTGCTACTGTTTTCCTCCCCATTACTTTATCTACACAGCATTACTATTACTTATCTTGATGAACCGACGACTGTGACATGCAACGAGGCAACGCAACAAACAGATTCCGAGTTAGACGAGGATGATATACCTGAGGATATTATTAAAGAGGTCGAGAACCTTGAGAATAGACCTAAGTCTAACTTGGACGAGACTGAGGTCGTCAACCTGGGAAACGCAGAGAACGTCAAAGAAACACGTATCGGCATCCATATGTCGCCGTCAGAAAAGGAGAAATATACAGAATTCTTAAGAGAATATGAGGACATATTCGCCTGGTCACATGATGACATGACTGGCCTCAGTACATCTATTGTGGCCCACAAGCTGCCAACCAATCCAATATGCCCACCGGTGAAGCAAAAGCTCAGGAAGTTCAATCTAGACATGAGCTTGAAAATCAAAGAAGAGGTCACCAAGCAGATCAACGCCAGGGTTATCCGGGTGGTCGAATATCCTACATGGTTAGACAACATTGTGCCTGTGCCAAAGAAGGATGGGAAGGTCATAGTCTGCGTCGACTACCGGGATCTCAACCGGGCCAGTCCGAAAGATGACTTCCCCTTGCCGAATATACACATCCTAATTTACAACTGCGCCAAGCATGAGCTGCATTCCTTTGTAGATTGTTTTGCCGGTTACCATCAGATTTGGATGGACGAGGAAGATGCTGAGAAAACGGCATTCATTACGCCGTGGGGAGTGTATTGTTACAAGATGATGCCATTCGGTCTGAAGAATGCAGGGGCCATCTATATGAGGGCTATGAATACTATATTTCATGATATGATTCACAAGGAGATCGAGGTATATGTAAACCACGTCATCATCAAATCAAAGAAGGCCGCTGACCATATGGAAGACTTGAGAAAATTCTTCAACAGGTTAAGGAAGTACAATCTGAAACTTAACCCTGCAAAGTGTGCATTCGGGGTTCCTGCTGGCAAGTTGCCGGGGTTCATTGTCAGTCGCCGAGGAATAGAACTGGATCCATAAAAGGTCAAAGCCATCCAAGAATTTCCGCCACCAAAGATTAAGAAGGATGTTATGAGTTTCCTGGGAAGGCTCAATTACATCAGTAGGTTCATAGCCCAGTCTACCGTCATTTGTGAACCAATTTTCAAGATGTTGAGAAAGGATGCTGCAACCAAATGGACCGAGGATTATCAAAGGGCCTTCGACAGAATCAAGGAGTATCTCTCAACACCACCAGTCCTGGTACCACCCGAGCCAGGTAGACCTTTGCTACTCTACCTTGCTGTGTTGGATGGAGCTTTCGGTTGCGTTCTTGGGCAACATGACAAGACAGGAAGAAAGGAGCAAGCAATTTACTACCTCAATAAGAAGTTTACTCCGTATGAGGCCCGGTACTCTCTACTAGAACGCACTTGCTGCGCTCTGACTTGGGTCGCACAGAAGCGGAGGCACTATTTTTGTGCATATACAACGTACCTCATATCAAGGATGGATCCGTTGAAATACATCTTTCAGAAGCCCATGCCTACTAGAAAACTAGCCAAATGGCAGATCCTGTTAAGTGAGTTTGACATTATTTACGCGACTGAGAAGGCGGTCAAGGGACAAGCACTAGCAGATCATCTTGCTGAAAATCCTGTGGACGGAGAATACGAACCATTGAAAACGTATTTCCCCAATGAAGAAGTGTTATTCGTAGGGGAAGACATTGTAGAATCCTACGATGGTTGGAGGATGTTCTTTGACGGGGCCGCAAACTTTAAAGGCGTAGCTATTAGAGAAGTCTTAATATCAGAAACCGGTCACCACTATCCGATATCCGCCAAACTCAGGTTCCCCTGCACCAACAACATGGCTGAATATGAGGCCTGCATCTTGGGGCTCAACTTGGACATCGGCATGAACGTTCAGGAGTTATTAGTTATTGGTGACTCAGACTTATTGATACACCAAGTCCAAGGAGAATGAGCGACCAAGAATTCCAAGATATTTCCATATCTACATCATGTATAGGAATTGAGAAAGAGGTTCACAAAGATAGAATTCCGGCACGTCCCCAGAATCCAGAATGAGTTCGCCGACGCACTGGCCACCTTGTCATCTATGATCCAGCATCCAGACAAGAACTTCATTGATCCTATCCCGATGGGGATCCATAATCAGCCGGCCTACTGCGCCCATGTTGAAGAAGAAGCAGACGGAAGCCTTGGTTTCATGATATTAAGGAGTACTTGGCAAAGGGAGAATATCCAGAGCCTGCAAACGCTACTCAGAAATGCACACTTCGAAGGTTGTCAAACAATTTCTTTCCCAGCGGAGGAATCCTGATTTGGGTTTGCTAAGATGTGTCAAAGTAAGAGAAGCAACAAAACTGCTGGAGGAAATACATGCGGGTACATGCGATCCTCATATGAACGGGTTCGTTCTAGCAAAGAAGATACTTCGGGCCGGTTATTTCTGGATGACCATGGAAATAGATTGCATCCAGTATGTCTGGAAATGCCACCGATGCTAGATACATGGGGATATGATAAAGGTACCTCCCAATGAGCTTAATGCAACAAGTTCGTCGTGGACGTTCGCCGCTTGGGGCATGGATGTTATTGGACCAATCGAACCTGCCGCCTCCAACGGACACAAGTTTATTCTGGTCTCCATTAATTACTTCACTAAATGGGTCGAAGTAGCATCCTACAAAGCAGTTACCAAGAAAGTGGAAGTTGATTTCGTTCGCGACCGCATTGTTTGTCGGTTCGGAGTTCCAGAGTCAATCATCACCGATAATGGTTCAAATCTAAATAGTGACCTGATGAAAGCAATGTGTGAAGCCTTCAAGATCAAGCACAAGAATTCTATAGCATACAAACCTCAAATGAATGGAGCCGTTGAGGCTGCCAACAAGAACATCAAGAAGATACTAAGAAAGATGATAGAGAAGCACAAGTAGTGGCATGAGAGGCTGTCATTCGCTTTACTGGTATACCGCACCACGGTTCGCACATCAACTGGGGAAACGCCTTATATGTTGGTATACGACACAAAGGATTTTATTCCCGCCGAGGTTGAGATCCCATCTCTGAGAATCATACAAGAAGCTGAGCTCAGCGACGCAGAATGGGTAAGGAGCCACTATGAATAGCTAGCCCTCATAGACGGAAAGAGAATGAACGCAGTTTGTCATGGTCAGCTATATCAGAATAGAATGACCAGAGCCTTCAACAAGAAAGTCAAACCAAGACGATTCACACCGGGGCAACTGGTGTTAAAGAAAATCTTTCCTCATCAAGACGAAGCAAAACGGAAATTCTCTCCCAATTGGCAAGGCCCGTACATGGTTCACAGAGTACTGACAGGAGGAGCACTTATACTTGCAGAAATGGATGGAGAAATCTGGCCAAACCAATCAACTCAGACGCAGTCAAGCGTTACTATGTGTAACTTTCATGCTTGATCAAATGTTGTAATTGAACTACGCCTGACCTGATTCCCGTTTAAGAGGGGATACGTAGGCAGCCCTATGGGTTCGGTCACATTTTAATAAAAAGTTCATTTCCCCCACGAACGGAAACTGGGGCAGAATTTTGAGGAGGGACCTCAAAATTCTGAATCAAGTCCAATCAAGCGCCGCATGAGCAACCGTCAAAAGCATTCACCTATCAAACTATGGAAGAATTTTGAGGAGGACCCTCGAAATTCCATAGAAAGAGAGGTTGCAATGTCTCGAACCGCGCCATGGTCGTCGGTTCATCCCAAAGAAAGTTATCTTTCAATGAAATGTTACATCATAGTTTTTATAAAACCGTGCATATTTACTTCTCAAAACAGCTTGTTTAGCAACGCTACCCCTGTGATACAAGAAGACAAGCCAAGCCAGCGGGAAATGCGAACTAACCCTCCCCTTTACAGAACTCATGATTTTTCTTTGGATGCAGGCACGAAGACGGCAAAATCTCAAAACATATCATTATCTCAGCAGGACGTATATCTCTCAAAAGACGCTCTCAAACTCGTCGCACATGCCGACACTTACTATCATCTCAAAAAACGCTTATTCACCACAATCGTATCACCACAGTTTATCATCAGCTAAGAACTCTAACTGTCATTTTATTTTCCCGCACTGTATAAGGCTATTCTGCCTTCCGAGGTTCCACGCTACCTCCCCTGCATTTGTATTTTCCTGCATTGCATAAGGCTACTATTCTGCCTTCCGAGGTTCCACGCTACCTCCTTTTGCATTTTATTTCCTGCATTGCATAAGGCTACCATTCTGCCTTCCGAGGTTTAACGCTACCTCCCTTTTCATTTTATCTCCTGCATTGCATAAGGCTACCATTATGCCTTCCGAGGTTCCATGCTGCCTCCCCTGCATTTTTATTTTCCTGCATTTCATAAGGCTACTATTCTGCCGTCCGAGGTTCCACGCTACCTCCCTTTGCATTTTATCTCCTGCATTGCATAAGGCTACCATTCTGCCTTCAGAGGTTTCACGCTACCTCCCTTGCATTTTTATTTCTTGCACTGCATAAGGCTACTATTCTGCCTTCCGAGGTTCCACACTACCTCCCCAGTATCTTATTTCATTGCATAAAGCTCCTATCTACCTTTCAAAGCAATCACCTTTCGTGACACTACCTATTTACGCTTTCTTTAGGGCTAAGCTCTGCCTCTCTTCTCTTTTGCAAATCGCAAGACTAAACTCTGTCTTGTTAGCATCATACTACTGCATTCTTCATGGGCTGAAATATCGCCAACTTGTCCAAAGGCGTCATCGTTCGGAGGCACCATCTTCATGGCCCGAGAACATCATTTCATGGCCTGAGGATCTCTTTTATTCGACCTTCATATCATTATTCAAAGGCATCATCATTCAGAGGCACCATTTTCATGGACCGAGAACATCATTTCATAGCCTGCGAATCCCGCACCAAGCGATTTATGTCCCATGACATCATGGTCTAAGGACATCATCCTAAATTGTCCAAAGATAGCATTCATAGTCCATCGGGAACTTGCATCATATTTATATTATGCACGATATATTCTTGTTATTTATTTGCAGGTAATCGGCCGGAACAGCCAACCAGGCAGTAGCGGACCACTCCAGTTCTCTGATACAACCCCGTAAGACCTCCCAACTTTACCTTACCTCGCACCTTGCGTCCGTTCTTGTGAGACATCACCGGTATATTTTGCCGATGGTTCCAGAACTACATATGGCTTGATTCCTGTAAAACCAGGGATATGTAGGCAGCTCAGAAGCTAGGGTGCGGCCTAATTCTCTCACGCAGTTCCATTCGGTCAAAATTGGCCATCATATCTTTACCCGATAACTCTTTCATCCTTCCCGGGTAAAGAGGGACAGCTGTTGCTACCCAATTTTTCCTCAAATTCTTTTCAAACTTGCAGATAAGCTTTCAAAATCACTCTTTGTAATAATCAGTATTTTTCCCTATTTTTCCATATTTTTATTAAATTATTTTCACGTTTATCTGATATTTTATATTTAAATAATTGATCTTAAATTAGGTTATAAATAATTTTAAATTATTTCCATCTCGGAATGTCATTTTTAATCATTTTTTATCCGTTAGATTTCAATTATTTCCTAAATTAGCCAATTGGGTCTCATTTAATTTCAATTACAGTTATTTTTGCAATCATAGACCAATTGCACACTTTATGCTATTAAATTCGAAAATTATTGTTTTTTTTATATATGTGATATTATTTAATTACCTTAATTTCATTTGTTTGACCTCAATTTCATCTTTTATANAACCCCCCCCCCCCCAATTAAACCCAATTAACCCAACCCCAAATTAAATTCGCCCTAGCCCAGGTCCTAAACCAACCCGGCCCAGCTCCGAACTGATCTGAGCCGTTGATCAAATAAGATCAACGACCCAGATCCCCCTTTCCATAATTAAACCCTCACGTCACCCCCTTCCCCGTCTCATTTTCGAGACTCCTCGCTCTCTCTCTTCTCTCTAGAACCTTCAGGTTCACCCCCTTCTCCGATGAAGTTTATCTCCTCTCCGGCACCTCCGACTACCGTCCTTTCGACCACCAACCTCCATGAGGCCTCCTCTCTCCGGTTCACTTCATCTCTGGAGCTTTCGAAGGTTTTCAACCCTGTCCAACCCACTACTGGAGCTTCTGCTTGGGTTGTTTCCGGGCTCTCCGGTGGGGTTTTGACACTATCATTCCATAACCACCACTATCCCTGAGTTTTACGACAGGTTCTCCTACTTTTCTCTGGTTTCTTATGAAACCTATTTTTGACCTAAACCTTTTAAATATCTGTTATTTTTAGCAATTTTAATCTTATTCCTTATGTTTTACACTATTGTCAACTCAATCTTTAAGATCTATCAGTTTTGAATCGTTTTTGCATACTTTTCAAAATTAGGGTTTCCTCTATGTTTTCCTATACTGGTTTAAACTTATTTCCTCTGTTTGTTTGAACTTTCCCTTTGTATGTCTACTGATTCTATGTTCTTAGACTTCTATGTTTGCTTCTTCATGTTGGCTTGACTACTCGATTTTTGCTAGAGTTTTTCTGTGATTATCATGCTTTGAATGATTCTCTAGTTTGTTTGTGGCATCTCTGGGTGATTATGTTCATATGTGTGTTTATCTCTGACCTCTTACTGTCAATATTGCTAAGCCTACATGTTGCTACGACTGTTTGCCTTCTTTATTTATATGATTGAAGTAGGGTTTAATAATTCCTTTCTAACTGATGCCGATTTCCCTATTTTGATAAGTGCTACGCGTTTGTTTAGATTGATTGGCTTCAATAAGTTACTCCTTGATTGGAATCTCTGAACTTGGTCTTAATTGTCTACTCTATTGCTTAGTGAACCTAATTCTTTCCTTAAATTGAGTCTTGACTGATCTTTTACCTTTCCTATATGTCTTACCGTTTGAATTTGAATTCCATGATTTAAGGGAATGGATATATTGATTCTTTGGTTGATTAATTTCGAGTCCCCTGTTACTTAACAGACCTGGATTCCTTCCTTATTTAAACCTTTTACTGATTTTTATTTACCTTATGTGGCTGCATGTCTTTACCATTTCTGAGTTTGAATCCCAAAATTCAAGGGAACCGTGTCATTGATTTCCTGACTGATTGGGATTCTGCCTTCTCTTATTACCATGCATTTTTGATTCTTACCTTATTTGATTACTTGTTTTCAACTATAAGTACTCATGCTCTTTCATTAAACAAGGAACGAACAAGAACACTGTTCTAAGCTTCACACACACAGAGACTTGTGTCAAGAACTTACTCTCTCTTACAAAACTCTTTGCTCTACTACTGCTCTCTTTTGCTCTTGGTTACTGTTAGCCGGCTATAAGCCAAGGCTAACCATTGTGCTCATTTTGCTCTTTCATTCTGCTTACCCTTTCTCACTAGTATGTTCTAATTAAGATTCAAGCTCCAAGCCAATGTGTTTCTTATTGCTTCAGTTTATCATATTCCTAATTGTCTTCTACTTGTGCTTCTACTGTTCAACTTGCAATTAAGTCTCTTGTTTAGCTTTCAATACCCACCATGTTTCATCTCTTTAAGGTTTACATGCTAATGCTTCTAGGATTGTTGTTTATTCTTGATTTGTACCTTTTATGCTTGTATCCTATCACTGTCTATTGTCATGTTTAAACTTGGCTATTTCTTGATTCCATGAACCCCTCTGATTTGTGCAACTATATTTAAACAAGTTTTACTAAATCTACGCATCTCTTCCTGATTACTATGTGGCTTATCTATCCCCTGAATTTCTCTGATTTGTGCAACTATGTTTAAACAAGTTTTATTGAATCTATGCATCTTCTATTGCCTATTATGTGACCTATTTGTCCCCAATCCTCGCTGTCTTCGTATTGCTAGACTTGTTATGATACGTTCTTCTCAGATACTACTACTGTTTTCAAAAGCTATTCTGTTAGAATAAATCTTCAGTTTGTAAGCTCTTCCAACTGGATCATGTCTTTAAAAAAACTCTTTTTCTCATTTAAATACACTCCTGGCACTTCTCACTACTCCTAGAAATTTAGGTTCTACCCCCTCAGTGTAAGCATTGCTTAGAGAATCTTGATTTCCCTCTGAACTTTGACACACTGAGGCTGGTAATTCCACACTGCACATGCTTCAAATTGGGGCAACTATGTCTGGGTGCTGGTATTGGCCAGGGACCCACGAGGTTCTTCGGGAGCTTTGCCGCACCCAGACCATGAAAGGCTGTGAAATTTGAAAGGGTTGAGGTTGGGAGATATGGGCCGGATTGAAGGCTCCCTATAGAATTAGCTTTTTATTTTCCTTTAAATGATGTAATTTATTATTCTTGGTTTGTAATAATTTGTAAATGAATAATTGGGGCTGGATAGTGGATATGGGAAGGGGTTATGAGTGTTTAGTATAGTAACGGATAGAAATCATGACTATAGGATTTATTTCCCTATGTATGCTATAGTATCCTACTTAGGACATGCATATCATGCAATAGAAATCATGTTTAGGTTCTTTATTTTAGCATGTCTATTATGTTCCTGTCATTTTATAAGCCCTGTTCATTNACATTATTAAAACCAAAACCTAATCGTCACTTAGCTGGTATTAGAACCAATCAGTCCCTTTTTGAAATTCTTAAACTTTGATGCTTTTCATTCATGTTTTATCTCTTTCTGAAGTTCACCTTATTTCCTAAAAACTCCTACTCTACTGTTTTCAAACACAGATTCTGAAAATCATGCATTCATTTCCTCCTTAACTAATTTATTAGATTACTGCTCTGTGTGTTTTCGAATTACTGGGTTTCAGAGGCAGTTTTCACTCTTTGCAAAAAAACATTCCGTTCAATCGAATGCCTGCTCTATATTTTAAAACTACTATTTCTTGAAAACGTTTACTTACTCTCCTTTTACTAGAGTCTTCCTTAAACTATTGACTTCTATTATGCTTTAAACTACTAGATCTTCCAAAAGTCATTTGCCCCTTTAAATCACTCTGTCATTCTAAATCATGCTTTACTGAAATTTTCTAAAAGTTCTTCATTTGCTTTACTGAAGACTTCATTGAACTGCTGTGCATTTTTTCTGTTACTTACTGGAATCTGAAGTCAATCACTCTTCTTCTCAAACTACTCTGTTTCAAACTAAATGCCTGCTTCATTACTGAGTTTTCAAAAGGCATTCCCTTTTCGAAACTGCTGAAACCATACTGATTTCCAAGTCAAAAGCTCCTATTTAAATCCTGACTTTGAGACCTGGATTTTGTTTGAGACGTTCTATCTATGTGTTTACTTGTGGAGGGATCTGTGAGCCCCGTATCTGCCCTTATGTGTTCCCCATATTTGTAGTCGTATTTGTTTTACATGTCGCTTAGAATTTTATCCTTTTAAACCTAGGAGTTCAGCCTAGTACTCACCTTGTAGGATTAGTAGTCCTAAATACCCTCCAGGACTTATAGAATGGGACGGGTAATAGCACACAATAAGCTTCGTGACCGACACACACGTTTTAAATACCTTAACGGGGCGGGAAGGGTAGAATATGGATATGATGACCGGCGCGCTAATACCACGTGTAGCCCCTCTTCGAGGTGTGACATACCGGTATTGCATTGATGTGATCCATATTGATTTAAAACCTAGGACATATTCATTCAAATGATTTTACTTTACTATTCTTTAAAATTCTTTTGACAATTTCAGCATTTACTTGAAATCCCCTCTTACGTGAGCCTTGCTTGTCATTTGTTTACTGTCCAAATTCACAAAACCTCTTGGCTGGGACCCACAATTGTTGATCTCGAGGGGTGCCTAACACCTTCCCCTTGGGATAACTTCAAGCCCTTACCCAATCTCTGGTAATGCAAACTAGTTCATGAGTTATTTACTCTAGGTGCCCTAACGCACCATAAAAATTATTAGGTGGCGACTCTTCCTTAAACCTTTCCTTTAAGGAGTTTTCCAAAATGTCATACACCCGATCTCTCCGTACCTAACACGTGCGAGGAAAAAGGGGGTGCGACACCTTTTGATACTTTGTTTTTGAGCGGCCATTCGAACAAGTGCGGCCTCACGCTTTTCATCAATAGCTCGAGGGAGGTGTTCCTGGCCTCGTTGTTTGAGTCCTTGGTGGCATGCTGAAATCTGACGCTCGGTTCCCCGACTTCGACTGGTATCAATGCCTCAGACCCATATACTAAAGAGAACGAGGTCTCACCTATGCTCGACTTCGAAGTAGTTCGATACGCCCATAGTACTTCGGGCATCACTTCTCTCCACTTCCCCTTAGCATTCTCTAACCTCTTCTTTAAGTTTTGAATGATAGTTCTGTTTGTGGACTCGGCTTGACCATTTGCACTCGGGTGGTAAGGCATCGATAGGATCCTTTTGATTTTATGATCCTCGAGGAATTTTGTCACCTTGTTGCCGATGAACTGTTTCCCGTTATCACATGTAATCTCGGAGGGGATCCCGAATCGGCATATGATGTGGTCCCATATGAACTCGATGACTTCTTTTTCTCTTATCTTCTCGAAGGTCTGCGCTTCTACCCATTTTGAGAAGTAGTCAGTCATAAATAAGATGAATCTAGCTTTACCTGGTATCGTTGGTAGGGGGCCGACGATGTCCATCCCCTATTTCATGAATGGTCACGGGGATATGACTAAGTGTAGTTGTTCACCGGGTTGATGTATCATCGATGCAAATCATTGGCATTTGTCACATCTTCGAACGAACTCCTTGGTGTCCTTTTACATGCTATCCTAGTATACCCCCCTCTAATTACCTTTCGAACTGCGGAATCGGCACCAGAGTGGTTTCCACAAGTGCCTTCGTGGATTTCTCTTAGCACATAGTCGGTGTCCCCTGGTCCCAAACATACTGCTAGAGGTCCGTCGAAGGTCCTTCTATACAACGTTCCATTCTCGTCGAGTGAGAATCAGGCTGCTTTGGCTCGAAGGGCCCTTGATTCTTTTGGATCTATGAGGATCTTCCCATGTTTCAAGTAGTTGATGTACTTGTTCCTCCAATCCCATGTTAGGCTCGTTGAGTTGATTTCTGCATGGCCTTCTTCGATCACCGACTTTGATAGTTGTAGGACAGTCCCCGCGACTACGTCATCTTCTTCAATCGAGGATCCCAAGTTTGCGAGTACATCGACCTTGCTGCTCTGTTCTCAAGGTATGTGGACCAGGGTCCATTCTTTGAAGCGATGCAATGTCATTTGAATCTTGTCTAAGTATCTCTGCATCGTGTCTTCTCGAACTTCGAAGCTTTCATTTACTTGGTTAACCACCAAAAGAGAGTCACATTTTGCCTCGATGACCTCTTCTCCTAGGCCTTTGGCTAGTTCGAGACCTGGTTTCAGCATTTCCTAAGGCCCGACTCACGTAATAAACAGGGAATTGCGCACCTTGTTCTTCTCGAACCAACACACCACTTACCGCTACTTCAGACACGACCAAATACAGGTATAATGTTTCATCCTCCTTCGGGGTATGGATCAAAGGTGGGATCGAGAGATACCGTTTTAATTCCTTCAAGGCTTGTTAGCATTTTGGAGTCCATTCGAGGTTGTTCCTCTTCTTGCGTAGGGAGAAGAAATGATGACTCCGATCCAAAAACCTCGAGATGAATCGACCTAAAGCTGATATTCTCCATGTGAGCTGATGCACGTGTTTCACATTGTTCACCATGGTAATATCCTCGATGGCTTTGATTTTGTCGGGGTTGTTGTCGATCCCCCTATTCGACACCATGAAGTTGAAATTTTTCCTGACCCGACTCCGAAAGCACATTTTTCAGGGTTGAGCTTCATGTTGTAACTTCTTAGGATATCGAACGTCATCTGCAAATGAATCAAGTGGTCCTTACTTCCATAGATTTGCCTATTTGATTATCGAACATCTTATTAACTAGGCGTTGATATGTAGCTCATGTGTTTTTTAGACCGAATGTCATTACATTAAAGCAGTATGTACCATACTTTGCGACGAACGAAGTCTTTTCCTAGTCTTCCGGGTTCATTTGAATTTGATTGTACCTGGAGTAGGCGTCGAGAAAAGTAAGGATCTCGTGGCCGGCCGTATCATCGATCAAACGATCGATGTTGGGCAAAGGGAATGAATCTTTAGGGCATGCTTTATTCAAATCTTTGTAATCTACACACATTCTCAATTTATTTCCCTTTTTAGGGACTACTACTACGTTAGCTAGCCATTCGGGTATTTTACCTCCTTAATGGATCCTATTTTGAGAAGTTTTGTTACCTCATATTCGATGAACGCATGCTTTACCTCGGAATGAGGTCTCCTTTTTTGCTTCACCGATTTGAACCTGGGATCGACACTTAGTCGATTGGTGGTTATCTCCGGTGGGATCCCTGTCATATCAAAATGGGACCAAGAAAAGCAATCAATGTTATCAATAAGAAATTGAATGAGGTTTTTCCTAAGCTCGGGGGTTAATCCCATTCCCAGGTATACTTTTCGTTCTGGAAGATGCTCGATCAGTACGGCCTGCTTGAGCTCTTTGACCGTGGACTTCGTTGCATCTAACTCCTGGGGGGAAACGAAGGCTCGAGGAGTGAGGAAATCTTCGTCTTCATCCTCGACCACCTATTCATCGATCACCTGTCCCTCGGGTTCAACAGAGGGTATAGGCTGTGGTTGCTATTTGGCTACCTGCTTGTCTTTTGAATTCTCCGAAATGGATGGCGTCGACACTGGCGCCAAGTCGTGTACCGCGAACATCTCCTTAACTTCATGGTGCTCCCCATACACTATTTTTACGCCATCCTTTGTCGGGAACTTCATCATTTGATGAAGCGTTGATGGCACCACCCTCATGCTATGTATCCATGGCGTTCCACGTATGGCATTGTACCTCATGTCACATTTGATGACATGGAACTTGATGTCTTGAATTGTACGGCCACGTTAACTGGTAGCGATTTCCCCCTTTGTTGTTATACTCACCATGTTGAATCCACTCAGGACTCGAGAGGCGGGTATGATTTGGTCGAGCAATCCGAGCTGCTCCACGACCCTCGACCTGATTATATTGGCCGAACTACCTGGATCCACGAGCACACATTTAATTCGAACTTTATTTATAAGGAAAGAAATTACCAGTGCGTTATTATGAGGCTGAGATAAGGCCTCGATGTCTTCCTCACTGAATGTAAGAGTATCCTCGGGTATGTAGCCCTGAGTCCACTTTTCCTTTCTGATGGACACTTTTGTTCGCTTGAATATGGGTCCATGTGGGACGTCGACTCCTCCAATGATCATGTGAATGACATGCTGGGAACTCTTCTGGTTCATTCTTTCTATTTGCTTCTCTCTCTTGAAAGTGATTCTTGGCTTGGTTGTTGAGGAACTCTCGAAGGTGCCTTTCGTTGAACAATCGGACTACCTCCTCTCGAAGCTGTTTGCAATCCTCGGTCCTATGACCAACCGTGGTATTTTCACATCACATTGGGATTCCTCTGAGAGGGATCGGTCTGTATGGGCTTGGGCCACCTTGTGTCTCTGATCTTGTCGATGGCTGATACGATGTCTGAGGCATCAATGTTGAAGTTATACTTTGACAATCGAGGTGCCTCCAATGGTCTCGAGTGCCTGTCAAACTCGATTTTGCTCATGAGTCCCCGGGGATTTTGGCGTCGATCGGCCCTTCGATCATTTTGAGGTATATTACGCCTCGAAGTGTTTCTTCGGTCTTCGACATATGGTTGATATCTCTCCTTGATCGACCTAGGATCTCTTTCTGCATTTCTTGATTCCTTTGCAAGTAGCTTGCTTGGATATACTGAACCCGAGGGGGCTCCCAATTGGTCGTCCTCGAACCTGATTTTGGATTGGTACCTGTTGTGCACATCCGCCCAAGTTACAGCGGGATACTCGATTAAATTCTTTTTCAGATGCTTTGAAGCTATTGAGCTTCGTTCATTTGAGCCCTGAGTGAAGGCTTTCACGGCCCAGTCATCAGATACTGGTGGTAACTCCATTCGCTCCATCTGAAAACGGGATATGAACTCCTCGTTCTCTCTTTGTTTAATTTTGAAGACATCAGACTTCCTTGTAGCGACCTTTATGGCACCAGCATGTGCCTTTACAACTGAGTCTGCCAATATGGCAAACGAATCTATTGAGTTCGGGGGGAGGTTATGATACCACATCATAGCCCCTTTGGACAAGGTTTCCCCAAATTTCTTCAACAGGACATACTCGACCTCATCGTCCTTTAAATCATTTCCTTTTATACCACAAGTATATGTGGTGATATGCTCGTTGGGATCTATGGTCCCATTGTACTTTGGGATATCAGGCATCTTCAACTTCTTTGGAATGGGCTTTGGAGCCGTACTTGAAGGAAATGGTTTCTGCACGAACTTCTTCGAATCCACTCCTTTCAAAATCGGGGGTGCTCCCGAAATCTGGTCGACTTTAGAGTTGTAGGTTTCTACTTTTTTATCGTTGTCCTCTATCTTCTTTTCTCCTGTCTCGATTCTCTTGGTGAGATCCTCGAGCATTCTCATGATAGTGGGGTCTGTTCCTGACCCATTATTGCTTGATCTTTCTAGTGTTGGCTCAACTCGAAGAGTTGTATTCTGTCCTGCTGTGCTCAGAGTCTTTTGCTGACTCTGTAACTGAGCAATAACAACTTGTTGCACTTGCAACATCTCAAAAATGACCTGAAGGCTGACTTCATATCGAGCCTGTGTTCTTTGTGCATCGGGTTTGACCTCTCCGCGTATGCTCCCTTCAATATCAGTGCCCAAATCGACGTGCACGACAATATGAGAACCAATGTCATCTGGGATAGGAGTTGGCGCTACCCCAGGGTTGAGCGGTGGTATACCGACCTCTGAAGCTGCCGCACTGTTTTCCCCAAGGAATCCAACGCTTTTGTTTCCATGCTCGGATGCATTTGCAGTGTTAGACATATTTTGACCTGAAATCAAAGAATCTTTGGGCAAGAAAAAATGTGAAAAATAACTTGTGTTATCAGAATACTAGCACCAAAATAATCACTATTATCTTTATCCCCACGGTGGACGCCAAACTGTTTACCTCGAAAATGGTATTAACAATTAAAAGTGATTTGTGGTTCTAAAAATATTTGATTTATTCTAATACTAGTTAATAATCAAGAAATATTAAGTCTAAGTAAGAAGAGTGTGATAACCAAACTAATGTTGTCCAAGGACTAGGGGCCTCGAGTTCGGTAGCCTCGGGGGTCTCGTGGTCGGTCGATGGCAGTATACTATGAGCAATAAATGAAGAACAATAAAGCAGGAGAGTAATGTTGAGCACGTTAATCAAGAAAAGCAGAGTAGAATGTTCTATTGCAGTAAATTGTATATCAATCAATGCCTTTACAAAATGATTGGGGTCCCCTTTATATAGGAAGGGAAAACCCTAATATAGTACATTTCTAATTATGACAGAATATTATTGGTATAGTTGTATAACGTCCTAGTACGGATGTGTACTATCTTTGACAAATCTTATCAGCCCTAACCACGTGTCCTTGGGCATTTTTTGCTTTTCCTTGACTGTCATCGATTTTGTATTGCCTCGAGGCTAGCCATGTCGGGCCTCCGATAAGCTTTCTCGAGGTAAATATTCTGGGGTCGCATTCGAACCTCGCTTCAAACCTTACGAACTTGGGCTCAGCATAGCAAAGACCTCATAATCGGACTCCTCCGATTTCGGCCGTATACAGGTATCTTGATTCATGGTGGAGAAAATGCACAATATAGGATGCGCAGAGGCAACGCCGGAATTTTGAGGTTATGGGTAAGGAATTCTTGTCCTCTTAATTTAGTAGATTCTAAGTTAATAATTTCTGGATATTCAATGAATTTATTTTAAAGATAAATACAGAATTTGGACCATAAATAAAGTCCCTGGACCTGTTCAGTGGTAGCCCATTTTCAACTATATTACTAATGGGCCGCAACATTGCGGAGGAATTTTGTTGGACTGGTATTTGACAAAAAGATCAACGCAGGGTTAGGGCTTCATGGGCTATAGATCTGTGCTCTATCCAGTTAAACGCAAATATTTGAAATAAAACAAAACTTCTTAATCCTTAACAAAAAGGAATTTTTACGTTCTTATACATTATTTGAAACTTTATTACCCTCTCTACTCAAGTTTCAATTTAATTACATCATATATACAAATTTACCAATTATATACACTTTATGAATTAAATGAAAATCCCTTTATATTAGCAATCAATTATTTTACATCCTTATTCTCTCTCACTCATGCACTCTCTCGATCTCTCCGTCGCTCTCTCTCTCTACGTCCAGTGGCAGATCCACACTACAAATGATGGTGCACTTGCCCCCATCCTGTTTGG
The DNA here is from genome assembly GCA_005239495.1 of Nicotiana undulata. Lineage (NCBI taxonomy): Eukaryota > Viridiplantae > Streptophyta > Magnoliopsida > Solanales > Solanaceae > Nicotiana > Nicotiana undulata. Next base: position 19,342 of record ML271640.1, on the reverse strand, counting down.
AGCCATAAGCTAGTATTTCTATATAACTTTGTAAAGATTTGATGTACCGTGGTGCAATGTGAACCCATGGTCAAAAATTGGTGTTTGGGTCCTAATGTTCATATTCTTCGGCCACAAATTCTATTTCGTTTTACCTCTTATTTTCATCCATTTTCTCTAATTCCAGTAATGTTGCATAATTAGTGTTCAAATTGAAATTGTCAATCAATAAATTTTGAAGGTGTTTGACTCTCCACCATAGACGGGTCATTAAAAAGTTTTAAAACTTTGAATTCGAATTTGGGTTTTCAAAAACCATTATTTGTTTGGATTGAGTGTTGTTGCAAACAATTGAGAATATTGTTTGTGTTAGAAATCTGTATTTGTAAAAAAATTCTGGAGAAAATAAAATAACATAAACAGAAATGTAAACGTAATGAAAAACCAATTCGAGCCCACTGAATTCACAGTGTTTCCTTAAGGAATTTAATCCCCTCCTAGTACCCAAGGTTATGGATTATTTCCTCCCAGGATAGAAAGAATTACACACTGGTGTAGTGGTACTTCAAACCCCAGTGTTTCAGCGAACTCAAAGTTCGGTAGCAAATCACACTTACTTGCTTTCTTTGAAGTTAAAAGTATGCGGAAAGAAGGAGGAGAACTCAGAAACTAGTATGGAAAATCTGAGAGAATGGACTTGTATTTATAGCCAAAGTTTGGTTGAAATTTGAAGAGGTGCAACTCTTCATAATGGCTGTTTTTGCAAAAACGCCCATAAAGTAAATGCCATGACATAATTGGCTATTTACTCAATAATAATCAATAATAAAGAGGGAAAATTGAAGGGTAGTTAATTTTCTGTTACAAAACATAAAACTAAATATTGGATAGCTGAAATGGATTAATATTTATTTTAATATTAATATTTTGTTATTAAAACAAATATTTAATAATATTTCTGTTAATATTTACTATTAACAAATAAATTGGTCCAAAAATTAATCTCTCGATCGATCATTTGACCAAATTAAAATCCAAATCCGAATCCGAATTCGAATCCGAAGCCGAAGCCGAAGACGAGGCCGAGCCGAGCCGAGCGAGTGACGACGACGACGGCGCGAGGCTTGCTTTCTTCTCAACTCTTTAAGAGCTAGAAGAAGAGCAATTTCTTATATACCCATCAAAAACCTTTTCCTCTTCCCATGTGGGACAATCAAGGAGGGAAACTCAAATATTTCATTTTCCCCTCCATTTCCCATTCACCCTATTTTAATCATTAATAAATCATTAAATGCTTAAAAAACCTCAAGTATCCCCCACATGAATGGGGAATGGTTATATCACGGAAGTATGCATGAAAAGTTGTGTGATTCGCAAGCAAGGATTACTTGCATCTGAATAAGTAGGTTTCCCTTTGAACTTTCCGTAGTGAACTTATGTCGGATATACTCGATCAATCGGTAGATTTGATATCTTTGAACCGTCGAACTTTGGTGTATACCTAGACAACCACAAGTCACACAACCAATCCTTAACCGTCTTTGGTTCTCATTGTTGTGTTCGTTTCAGCCATGAACACCGCCTAGTTTCATAAGTACATAGAGAACTGGCCTTGCAAAATTCTCCTTGAAGCGACTAATACTTCACACTTACATAGGTGATTCCTAAACGTGTCATACCGTAGATACATTATTTGATATACCTCGTATCAAATTTAGAAATCATTAAAAAGCCTTATTGCTTTATCCTTGGTACTGAACATTGTCTCATCAGGAGAATGGACCAAAAGTTTAGTTGACAATGTTGAACCGTCATTAATGACTTTGTTTGATCTCCTTGAACCTAGATCTTGGGATCTCCAGTCTTCTAGGTAGAGTTACCTCCACTATAACTTGTTCTCGGCCATAGTCCCAATCCCCTTGATGATTTCTCAACTACCTCTCTAGTTAGGCCTTTTATAAGTGGATCCGACACATTATCACTTGACTTTACATAGTCAATCGTGATAATTCCTCTAGAGAGTAATTGCCTAACGGTTTTATGTCTTTGTCGTATATGACGAGATTTTCCATTAAACATAACGCTCCCAGCGCTTCCAATTGCCGCTTAACTATCGCAATGTATGCATATNCTTCTTCACCGGCTTTATCTAAGGCTATGAACTCAGCCTCCATTGTAGAGCGGGCAATACAAGTTTTTTTGGACGACTTCCAATATACCGCTCCTTCATCAATAGTGAATACATATCCACTTGTGGACTTGGAATCAGTTGATCCGGTGATCCAATTTGCATCACAGTATCCCTCAATGACCGCAGGATATTTACTGTAGTGAAAAGAAAAGTCCTGGGTATGTACTAAATACCCCAAAACTCGTTTCTTGGCCATCCAATGAGATTGACCTGGATTGCTCGTATATCGACTCAATTTACTTATATCACAAACTATATCTGGTCGTGTACAATTCATAATGTACATTAAACATCCCAACATACGAGCATAATCCAATTGTGATATGCTTTGGCCTTTGTTCTTTGCAAATGCAAGATTCACGTCAATTGGAGTCTTTGCAACTTTAAAGCCCAAGTGCTTGAATTTTTCAAGTACTGTCTTAATATAATGAGATTGTGACAATGCCAGACCTTGAGAAGTCTTATGGATCTTAATTCCCAGAATTAAATCAGCAACTCCCAAGTCTTTCATATCAAACTTGCCAGTTAGCATGCGCTTAGTCGCATTTATGTTGGCAATGTCATTACTCATTATCAGCATATCATCCACATATAAGCAAACAATGACTATGTGATTTGGAGCATTTTTAATGTACACACATTTATCACACTCATTTATTTTAAAACCATTTGACAACATTGTTTGGTCAAATTTCGCATGCCATTGTTTGGGTGCTTGTTTTAGTCCGTAAAGGGACTTAACAAGTCTACATACCTTCTTTTCTTTACCTGGAACCACAAACCCTTCAGGTTGTTCCATGTAAATTTCTTCCTCCAACTCTCCATTTAAGAAGACCGTCTTAACATCCATTTGATGAATTTCAAGACCATAAGCTGGGGCTAATGCTACCAGCGTTCTTATGGACGTAATGCTTGTAACTGGAGAGTATGTATTGAAATAGTCAAGACCTTCTCGTTTTCTATATCCTTTGACCACAAGTCTTACCTTAAATTTTTCAATAATGCCATCATCTTTCATTTTCCTCTTAAAGATCCATTTAGAACCCAACGGTTTATTTCCAGGAGGAAGATCAACCAATTCCCATGTATGGTTGTTCAATATGGATTCTATTTCACTATTGACTGCCTCTTTCCAAAATAATGATTCCGAAGAAGACATAGCTTCATTAAATATTTGAGGCTCATTTTCCAATAAGAAAGTCACAAAATATTGTCCAAATGAAGTAGACGTTCTTTGACGTTTACTACGTCTTGGATCCTCCTGATTAAGTGTACTTTCTTTTGTTTCTTCCTGAGGTCGTTTAGATCCTTCACAAATCGACTCACGTTCCTTGGTATACGGATATATATTTTCAAAGAACTCAATCTGATTCTATAACCGTATTATTATGAATGTTGGGATTTTCTGATTTATGAACCAGAAATTGATATGCTTTACTATTAGTCGCATATCCTATGAAAACACAATCAACGGTTTTCGGTCCTATAAAGGTTTAGGAACTTGCACTTTTTCCAAACACCCCCACACTTTAAAATAATTTAAGTTGGGCTTCCTTCCTTTCCATTTTTCATATGGAATTGATTGTGTTTTTCTATGGGGCACTCGATTTAATATTCAATTAGCCGTAAGAATGGCTTCCCCCCCACAAGTTCTGTGGCAAACCAGAACTTATGAACAACGCGCTCATCATCTCCTTTAATGTACGATTATTTCTTTCATCAATCCCATTGGATTGGGGCGTGTAAGGGGCCGTTGTTTGANCTTCATCTTTACTATTAAGTAAGTAAACATAGCAATATCGAGTACTATCGTCAATAAAAGTTATGAAATACTTCTTTCCACCGCGAGATGGTATTGATTTCATCTAAAAAATATCTATGTGAATTAAGTCTAAAGGATTTGAATTCCTTTCAACAGACTTATAAGGATGTTTAACAAACTTAGATTCAACACATACTTGACATTTTAATTTTTCGCATTCAAACTTAGGCAATACTTCCAAATTAATCATTTTTCGCAAGGTTTTATAAATTGACTTGACCAAAACGTACATGCCATAATTCATTTGACTCAAGTAAGTAAGATGAAGCTGAAATTTTATTATTACTTTAGACAACCATTACATTAAGCTTGAAAAGGCCCTCGGTAAGGTAACCTTTTCCTACAAACATCTTGTTCTTACTTATTACAACCTTATCAGATACAAAGCATTTAAAACCATTCTTAACAAGAAGTCCAGTAGAAACTAAATTCTTTCTAATCTCGGGAACATGAAGGACGTTGTTCAAAGTCATCACTTTGTCGGAAGTCATTTTGAGAAATATCTTCCCACATCCTTCAATCTTGGCCTTGCAAGCATTTCCCATAGAAATCGTCTCATCGGGTCCAATAGAAGCATAAGTAGAAAAAACTTCTCTAACAGCACAAACATGGCGAGTGGCTCCAGAACCAAACCACCACTCTTTCGAATTTCCCACCAAGTTGCATTCGGAAAGCATGACACACAAGTAATCAACATCATCATGCTTTTCAACCATGTTTGATTGACCCTTCTTCTTGTCTTTCTTCGGAGCAAGTCACTCCGTAGATTTGTGTCCGGTTTTCCCACAGTTGCAGCGGTTTCCACTGAACCGCTTCTTGCTTGGGTTGTATTTTGGTCCAGAAGCCTTCTTCCTCTTTTTGTTATCTTCAACAATACTTGCTCCCATTATTGTTGAATTTCCACGGCCTCTCCTGTCAGCAACTTTATTGTCCTCTTCGATTCTCAACCGAACAATGAGATCTTCAAGGGCCATCTCCTTGCGTTTGTGTTTCAAATAATTTTTGAAGTCCTTCCACAATGGAGGCAACTTCTCAATCGATGCTGCTACTTGGAATGCTTCATTGATGACAAGACCTACAATGAAAATTCTATAAGTAAACATAATAAAACTAATACTACCAATATTAGTATTAATTCTACTTATACCTTCAGCAAGGAGATCGTGAATAATCACTTGCAATTCCTGGACTTGGGTAATAGCAGACTTGCTATCTACCATTTTGTAGTCCAAAAACTTTGCAGTAACGAACTTCTTCAACCCGACATCTTCAGTTTTGTATTTCTTTTCAAGCGCACTCCATAGTTCTTTTGACGTTTCCACGCCACTGTAGACGTTGTACAAAGCATCCTCCAGCCTGCTTAATATAGTTTTTGCACAAAAAAACTGAATGCTTCCACGCCTCAATCACGAGAAAACGTTCAGTTTCTGGAGTTTCATCTGACAACACAAGAACTTCTTCCTTGATGAACTTCTGGAGACTTAGAGTAGTCAAGTATAAGAACATCTTTTGTTGCCAACGCTTGAAATCAAGCCCGAAAAATTTTCCAGGTTTCTCAGCCGGTGTCAATGCTGCCGGTGTTGTTCGACTTATTGAGGAATTGACAGTTACCATCGGAACAGCTTCATTTCCGTTGTCATTCGTCATTTCTGTAAAAAAAATGACACAAAAGTTAAAATCACGTAGATTTTAATCTCCAATAGAGTACAAAACCACAAAGGTTTTACTCTCCAGAAACAGTTAATATAACACAAATACAGAAAAATATTAAATTCCTTAAGCTTGTTAGAAATCTGTATTTGTAAAATAATTCTGGAGAAAATAAAATAACATAAATAGAAATGTAAACGTAATGAAAAACCAATTCGAGCCCACTGAATTCACAGTGTTTCCTTAAGGAATTTAATCCCCTCCTAGTACCCAAGGTTATGGATTATTTCCTCCCAGGATAGAACGAATTTCACACTAGTGTAGTGGTACTTCAAACCCCAGTGTTTCAGCGAACTCAAAGTTCGGTAGCAAATCACAGTTACTTGCTTTCTTTGAAGTTAAAAGTATGTAGAAAGAAGGGGGAGAACTTAGAAATTAGTATGTAAAATCTGAGAGAATGGACTTGTATTTATAGCCAAAGTTGGGCTGAAATCTGAAGGGCCGAATCCGAATCCGAAGCCGAGGCCGAGGCCGAGGCCGAGGCCGAGCCGAGCGACCGACGATGATGATGACACGAGGCTTGCTTTCTTCTCAACTCTTTAAGAGCTAGAAGAAGAGGAATTGCGTATATAACCATCAAAAACCTTTTCCTCTTCCCATGCGGACAATCAAGGAGGAAAACTCAAATATTACTCAAATATTTTATTTTTCCCTCCATTTCCCATTCATCCTATTTTAAGCATTAATAAATCATTAAATGCTTAAGAACCCTCAACAGTTTGGAGTTTATATCTCACTTTGAGGGTGTTTTTGTGAATATTAGACTTGATTTTGGCTGAATTTCAGATTAAAAGAAGAAGAAAAGAAGAAGAAGAAGAAGAAGAAGAAGAAGAAGAAGAAGAAGAAGAAGAAGAAGATTAGACTTGATTTTGGCTGAATTTCATAATGAAAGAAGAAGAAGAAGAAGAAGAAGAAGAAGATTAGACTTGATTTTGGCTGAATTTCAGATTGAAAGAAAAAGAAGACGAAGTAAAGTTGTAGTAAAAGTGTAGATAAATTGTATTATGTTTTTTATATATATTTTTTATTTTAATATTGTATGAAAGTTGAACAATATTATATAAAATTTGTATAAAATTTTTATTATATTGTAGTTGTATATAACTGGATAGAAATAATGTATGAAAGTTTTAGATAAGT
>ML271640.1:0-7500 GCA_005239495.1 Nicotiana undulata | reverse complement strand
TGCCACTGCCATGACTTGGATAATATTGCTCCTTATCTATCGGAGCGAGTCACCTACCCAAGGAGGGTTTTACATATTTTTACACGTATCCCTTTACTTTGGGTGTGTTCTCTTTGAGCGGAGAGCTTAACTCCATGATTGCGGAGTTTTGCCTCCGTTACCAAGTATATTTGGCACAAGTAATTCTTTCTGTGTGGATGACGATTTCTTGCCTTCGGCGTTTGTGCTAGGGGACTGGAGGGGAGCTAACCTTAGCTCTTATAATGAACCTTTATTCTCCCAAAATCTTCCGTGGGAGAATGATAAACTTCTACAAGCGTGGCCACCATGCTCTATTGTCTAGCATGGATGATGATGCTGAAGGCCAAACTGGTGAAAATGTTGAGCCATCGGTGGGTCCATGTACTTATCCCCGGGGTGCGGACACCTTTCTTCCTCCAAGTTCCGGAGACACTACAATTTAGCTTTTCTTTTCTTTTTCCAATTCTTGTACCTCTACCGTGTTGACATGTTTTTGTAAATAAAAATATCTTTTGCTCAAGTATTGTTTAAGTCTTCCTTTCGTTAGAATATTCATGCAAGTCTTTAATCTTTGCATTTTCTTCCTTTTGCTTAAGAAGTTTGCGCAAGCTTTTCTGTTTTGCGTCTTATTATGTGAAGACTTGGATGTATTTTCCATGAAAGTATTTTTGGCTCTGGGCATCAGCCCTTTTTCATGAAGGCTTTGACAGTATTTGCGCATGTTTACCTTTTGCGTCCTTTCGTATGCAGCTTCGGGTGTATCTTCCCCTGAAGACTTTTTGATTCCGGGCAAAAATTCTTCCAGAACCAACCTTTTAACGTGAGAGTTTTTATAAGAGAGGGCCCTCTTATGTTTATGATGCTCTTGAAGAGGACGTCTCCTGTTGATTGCGGTACTTGCATTTGAAGTACTTGTTTAACTTTCAATGACAAAGTTAATTCATCGTTCAGACAAGAAACAAGATAAAAACAAAAAGATTTCATTTTATTTCATTCCTTCTATTTTCAAAAAGTACTTAAGCATTGTTATGCTGAAAAGAAATTGCCATTACTTTTGGCTAACTCGTAGAACTTGTTTCACGGGGCTGGTCGCGCAATCCCTGGTCCCGATGATACAATTATATTTCTGATTTTTTGTTTCCCGATCGACGTGACTGTTATTGTTGCTGTATCCTTATATCATTCCCCCCTAGCGTTCGAATGCGAAGAGTGAGAATTGGAACACTGGAAGTCTTGCATCTTCGAAGATTCCACTAATGCATTCCTAGATAATCTTTAACTTGGTAACACACTTTACTTCCCCATAAGAATTTATTCTATCGTGCGAGGGATTATCTAACAACCCTTTAGTGGTTTGTGCTCGTGAACTATCGGGTAACCTTTGCTCGATAGCAAACTTAACTTCCCGGTGGAATTTGTTATAGAGCAAAAGATTATCTAACCATCCCCAAGTGGATCTTTGCTTGTGTGCCTTGCTATTAAAGGTCTTATTGTTGCTGTCTTCGTAGTATGCTTTCTGTTGCTGTATCGTTAAAAACCTTGCCAGAAAAATCCAATTGGGACAAAAACTGAACGAACGGATAAAGAGTGCAGCACATACTTTCTGATAGGATAATGTTCATTAGCAATAATATCTTTTGAAGTGTGCCACATTCCAATTGATGGGCAACTTTTCTCCATTTTGGTTTTCCAACCTCTATGAACCTTTCCCAGTGATGGCTGAAACCCGGTAGGGACCTTCCCACGTTGGACCTAGCTTCACTGCGTTGAGCTCCTATGTATTTTGAGTTATTTTCTTTAGGACCAAGTCTCCTACTTTGAAATAACAGATGTTGGCTCTTCGATTATAATGTCTCTTTATTCTGTGCTTTTGCGTACCATTCTTACATGCGCCAAGTCCCTGCGTTCATTGAGTAGTTCCGTGTTGACTAACATTGCTTCATTGTTCGATTCTTCATCTGCTTGAAAATATCTCAAGGTGGGTTCCCCTACTTCCACCAGGGTTAAAGCTTCTTCACCGTACACAAGGGGATATGGGGTTTCCCCTGTGCTCGACTTTACCGTAGTTCGGTATGCCCATAGAAATCCAGGTAATTCCTCGGGCCAGTTACCTTAGCCGCTTCCAACCTTTTCTTGAGGTTTTGAGTAATCACTTTCTTCGTTGACTCAGCTTGACCTTTTGCGCTCAGATGATAGGGTGAATATGTGATCCTCTTTATTTTTAAATCTTCGAGGAATTTTGTAACTTTTTCCTCAATAAACTGTGGCCTATTGTCGCATGCTATCTCTTTTGGTATTCCAAACCTGCAAATTATATTTTTCTTCAAGAAATCCACCACTTCGCATTCTCTGATCTTCTCATAAGGACCTGCTTCCTCCCACTTAGAAAAATAGTCAGTCAAAGCTAAAAGAAATCTTACCTTTATGGGATCTGGTGGCAGTGGTCCGACGATGTCCATCCCTCATTTTAGGAATGACCATGGGGATAAAATCGAATGTAAGGGTTCTGTCGGTTGATGCACTAGTGGTGTGTAGCATTGCCACTTATCACATTTTCGTACGAAGCCTTTGGCGTCTTGTTCCATGCGGGGCCAATAATATCCTGCCCTTACCAACTTCAGCATTAAGGAATCTGCGCCCGAGTGGTTGCCGCATATCCCTTCGTGAACCTCTCTCGTAACATAGTTAGCTTTGGATACCCCTAAGCGTCGGGCCAACGGTCCTTGAAAATATTTTTTATACAGTTGGCCTCTCTTGAAGCTATATCGCGCTGCTTTGGCGCGCAACACTGGGGATCTTTAGGGTCTTCAGGTAGCTTCCCGTGTTCGAGGTAATCGCTGATTTCATTTCTCCATTCCTAGACCAAATTAGTCAAATTTACCTCATAGTAACCATCTGTATCCAGGACTGAGTTCATTAGTTGTACTACCATCCCAGACTCCGATCACTTTATTTTCGTCGATGATCCTAGATTTTCCAATGTGTCTGTTTCTGTGTTATCTTCCATTGGGACATGATTTATTGACCACTCTCGAAATCGCGCCAACAGAGCCTGCACCTTTACTACGCATTGTTGCATGCTCTCCTCTTTGGTCTCGAAGATCCCGTAGACTTGATTTACCACTAGCTATAAGTCACATTTGATTTCTATGACCTTGGAGTCAAGTCCCTGGGCTAGTTCGAGCCCTGCAATCAAAACTTCATACTCTACTTCATTGCTAGTTAAAGGGACCGTCCTGATGGCTTGCCTTAGGGTTTCCCCAAAGGCGTGATTAAGACTACACCAAGCCTGGACCCTTTTACGTTGGAAGCCCCGTCCATAAATAAGGTCTAAACCCCTGATGTCGATTCCGACACCATTATTTCCTCCTTGGTTTCCAGAGGCAATTATCCCGAACTGAAATCGGCCATGAAGTCAGCCAAGACTTGCGACTTAATTGCATTCCTTGGCTTATATTCTATGTCTAATTCAATCATTTCAACGGCCCATATGGCCAATCTACCTGAGAGCTCGAGTTTATGGAGGATGTTTCGCAAAGGGAAAGTAGTCACCACGGTTATTGGGGTAGCATTGGAAGAACGACCTTAGCTTTTGAGCGGCGACTACGAGAGCTAAGGCAAATTTCTCCAAATGTGGGTAGCGAGTTTCTTCTCTCCTTAAAATTTTACTAACATAATAAATTGGAGATTTCGTACCCTCGTTCTCTTGGACCAAAACCGCACTTACCACAACTTCTGAGACTGCGAGATAAACTAGCAACATTTCACCTTCTTTTGGTTTTGTAAGCAATGGAGGGCTCGACAAGTACTTCTTTAAATCCCTCAAAGCATGCTGGCACTCTGAGGTCCATTCAAAGTTATTTTTCTTTTTGAGCAGTGCGAAGAAACAATGACATTTTTATGATGATCGAGAAATGAATATGTTCAAAGCTGCCAATCTCCCCGTCATCCTTTGGACTTCCTTCACACTTGATAGTTGGTCTAGGATGTCTTCTATGGCCTTGATCTTATCGGGGTTTACCTCAATTCCCCTTTGTGATACTAGAAATCCCATAAACTTACCTGAACTGACCCCGAACACACTTTCTCGGGATTAAGTTTCATATTATGCTTCCTTAGGATGTCGAAAGTTTCTTGCAGATGTTTAAGATGATCGCATGTATTAAAGACTTAACAAGCATATCATCTATATAAACTTTCATAGTTTTTCCGATTTGACTTTCAAATATCTTGTTCACGAGCCGTTAATAAGTGGCTCCGGCGTTTTTCCAATCCAAAGGGCATCACATTGTAGCAATATATACCGAAATTCGTTATAAACGAAGTCTTTTCCAGATCCTCCGTGTTCATCTTAATTTGTTTGTACCCAGAATAAGCATCGAGGAAACTCATTAACTCGTGTCCTGCCGTGGCATCAATAATTTGATCGATGTTTGGCAGTGAGTACGAGTCTTTCGGGCACGCCTTGTTAAGATCTTTATAGTATACACACATGTGAAACTTATTGTTCTTCTTAGGAAATACTACTACATTGGCTAGCCAGACTGGATATTTTACCTCCCGGATCAAACCGATATTAAGTAAGCGGGTTACCTCTTCTTTGACGAATTTATTCCTGGCTTCGGAAATCAGGTATTACTTTTGTCTTATCGGAGGTGTGTTGGAGTCAAAGCTTAACTTGTGTACGGCTACCTCTGTCGGGATGTCTGTCATATCCTCATGCGACCATGCAAAACAATCGATGTTAGATTTAAGGAATTTAATAAAGCTGAACCTGACTTTTGGGTGCAGTCTTGTCGTGGAATTTCCTTTCTAGGAATTCTTCGAACAATGACACTTTCTCCAGCACTTCCGCTATGGACTTCGTTGCATCAGTCTCTTCTGGAACTTGGAAATATCTCAGCACCATAATATACGACACCTCTGATCCGTGGCTAACTTCATCTAGTTCAGGATAGGTACCAGTCCATGTAGTTGCTATGCCACGTGTTCCTTTCGTTTGCTACTGGAAACCAAAATTGCATTCATCTCCCTTGCCGCTGGTTGATCACCCCTTATCTACTTAATTCCTTCGGGCGTTGGAAACTTCAGCAATTGATGATATGTTGATGGTACAACTTTTATCTCGTGTAACCATGGCCTTCCCAGAATACTTTGGAAACCCATATCACCATCTACAACTTTGAAAAGAGTTGTTTTCATTACTCCTTCAGCATTTGTGAGTAGTAAAATTTCTCCCAGTGTTGTCACACTTGCGAGGTTGAATCCGACGAGGAGCTTTGTGGCTAGAATAATGCTTCCGGTGAGTTTAGCTTGCTTCAATACTCTCCATTGTATGATATTAGCCGAACTTTCTGGATCCACTAGAGCACCTTTAATTGTGAAATCTAGCATATTTAAAGAAATTACCAGTGCGTCGTTGTGTGGTAGCAGCAATCGGTCTGCGTCATTCTCCGTAAAAGTGATATCGTCTTCCTGAAGCCTTTTGCTTTGCGTTATTGATACTTTCATCTTCTTATTTGCTGAAAAGGTGACCATGTTAAACTTGTTCCCTCCGAAGATCATGTTGATTGTTTGACGCGGGGGATTTTCTCCTGATTTCGAGGGTTCCGTGTTGTCCCAGTTACGACCATTATTGTTATTAGCTCGATCACCCAAGAATTCTCTGAGGTGACCATTCTTCAATAATGTTGTCACTTCTTCTAGTTGGGATCCCTCTAGCTGGGATCAGTTCTCATTTTTTTCGGGAACCGTGCTTCTTTGATGTTTCTCATGGCTGACACCAACTCCACTATACTGACATTGAAGTTGTATTCCGATAAATTGGGGTAAGAAAGATCCTATGACCCTGCCGCTTCTTTATCCTGCAGCGATTGATTATTCAGACCGCGATAAGTCCTCCTGTCAACATCGAACCTGTCCGCTGTCCAAAACCTCTAGTGCCGCCTTCAGTCCGTTCGTAGGGCGAAAATCGCCCCCTCGAAGTCCGTTTGTCTGCATCATAATCATCCTTTGATTTTTCTTTATTCTTTTCTCGTCCTTTGGACGACGACGGAAAACCAACTTGATCATCTTTGATCCTTATTTTTTTATTCGTACGAGGTGTGGCCATCCACCCAGGTCGTTGCGTGAAACTCGAGTAGGATTTCCTTCAATTTTTGGGAAGTGCCTGAACTCCCCGGATTCAATACCTTGGTGAATGCTTCAGACGCCCATTCGTCCGGGATAGCCGGGAGAAACATTCTCTTCTTCTGGAATAGGGTAACGAACTCTCGTAGCAGCTCGGACTCTCCTTCCGCAATTCTGAATATGTCGGCCTTTCAGGCCTATAATTTTCTAGCCCCGACATGAGCCTTGATGAAAGAATCCGCGAGCATTTCAAACGAGTCTATGGGATGCTCGGGTAACATCGATTACCACATCAAGGTTACCTTCGTGAGGGTTTCTCCAAATATTTTAGCAACACAAATTCAATATCGTGAGGAGCTAAATCATTTCCCTTTACCGTTGTTGTGTAGGTGGTAATATGCTCTTGAGGGTCTGAAGTTCCGTCATACTTTGGCACAACATGCATTTTGAACCGCTTCGAGATTAACTGTGGTGCCGCACTAGGCTTGTATGTTAATTGAGTATACTTTTTTGAGTCCGCACCTTTCAGCACTGGTGGTGCGTCTGGGATCTGGTCCATGCAGGCGTTCATGTTACACCCCATGTTTTCGTACGTAAGAGTACATCTCAAGTAAATTGATGTAAGATAAAAAATAAGATTATATTTGATGGAATATAAAGTAAGTTAATCATGTTACATTGGAGGTTACAAATATTTAAGACCATGAATAACGAGTACCAAGAGGGTTGGAAAGCTTAGAAGCTAAACCAACTGATGAGATTAAGTTTCGTCAAAAGTCGACGAGTTTGGAATGTTATAACATGTATTTTAGGGTGAGACTATGGTTAATTAAATTATAAGTAGGTTATGCTATGAGTTAATTTTTTCATATGATAGTCGTGTGCTACGTTTTGAAATCAAGCAAGTTTTGGAACAGAAGTTGGCAAAGGTCTTCACAAGTTACACTCATAATGTGCTTAACATTAGGTCAAATGTAACTGAGATTTTCTCCTGATATACTTGGAATTAGGGGATGAGCTACCTACCAAACCGAACATCTATGAGTCTAGTTTCCAAATAATTAAACTGTTCATCGATACAACATAGGAGTAGAGAGATATTTGCAATTTTGCGAGACTGCGCAGACATCATAAGTGACAAGTAGGTGGATCACTAGAGCTTTTTGGGAAATACATTTCATGTATTATATGAGGTCTTATTGGGACATATTATATACCAAATTGAAGGTCTTGGAATTTATTTTTCAACTCTCTTAACCGTTTGTTCATACGACATCGGGATAAAAGGATATAAGCATCGGAAGATGGACCAATCCTAGGGTGCCAAGCTAGCACCTCTTTGACTTTTTC
>MDKH01037553.1:0-12005 GCA_005239495.1 Nicotiana undulata | reverse complement strand
GATCGCGACTCTCCCTACGCGATCGCAGAGAAGAAAAACCTGCTGCACAAAAACCAAAAACCAACAATGTTTTCAAGTCCGAATGAGTCCGTTAATCACCAGAAATCAATTCCGAGCCCCTCGGGACCCCAACCAAACTTACCAACATATCCCATAACATCATTCAAACTTATTTTCACTCTAAAAATATCAAAACTAACATCAAAATACCAAAATTACATCGGATTCAAGCCTATGATTTCCAAAAACTTCCGAAACGCGCATTTGATCAAAAACCCAACCAAATCATTTCCGAATGACCTGAAATTTTGCGGGCAAGTCCAAAATGACCTAACGAAGCTACAGAAACTCTCGGAATCCCATTCCGACCCTCGGATCAAAATCTCGCCTATCAACCGGAATTCGCCAAAATACTAACTTCGCCAATTCAAGCCTAATTCTACATCGGGCATCCTAAAAATATTCTGAACACACTCCTAAGTCCCAAATCACCTAACGAAGCTATCCGAACCATAAAATACGTATTCCGAGGTCGTTTACCAATAAGTCAACTCTTAGTTGACTTTTCCCATTTTAAGGTTGTTCTTAAGGACTAAGTGACTAAATTCTCATTTAACCATTTCGATTTCAAGCCTATCAACTCTAACACATTAATAATAGAATAACCAACATATACTAAGCCACTAACAACAGTTAAAATACAGGTTTTACGTAATGACAGACCGGGTCATTACAAAATATATTCACAACCGCCATATAAAATCATTGTCAGCCGAAGAAGAAGAAGAATGAGAAGAAGAAAACGAAGGAGGAGGAGAAGAAACATGCATGAAGTTGTTTAAAAAAGTGGGTACAAGTTAAAACTTTTTAAAAAGTGGGTATAGGTTAAATGGGGGCGACCAAATAGGGCGCCCCGTGCAATTTTTACTGATTTAAATCAAAGGATAAAGGTCCACTTTCATATGTCTTATTTAATTTTATTTTTGGGCTAATGGTCTGAATAAAGTTTAGATTAGATCTGTTGTTTTTCTTAATAAATCCCAAATTTCGAAAATTAGTCATAGGGACTTAAGTTTCAGAATATAAATTTAGTATTTATATTCCTTTATGAAAATTATAATTGTTTTATTATCCAAATTGCTGGAAATGTTAACTTGTTTAACATTAAATTTGTTTGTTAATTTGTTTAACATACTTTAAAATGTTAATTAGTTAAACACTAAACTTGCTTGAAATGTTAATTTGTTTAATATTAAATTTATTTGTTAATTTGTTTAACATTATATTTATTTGTTAATTTGTTTAACATGCTTGGAATGTTAATTTGTTTTAACACTACTTTTGTTAATTAGTTTAACACATGTTTTATGTTGTTTGTTGAGCATGATATAAATATTAATTAGTTTAATATAAGCAATACTTGTTAATCTATTTAACATGTGTTAATATATTAATTAGTTTAACATTAAAATAAATTTTATGTGAATTTGAATAGAATGTATAAATGTTAAATTGTTTGACATTAATTTAATTTGCATGCTAATATAAGTCATTTGTTAACTTTATGATCCACATGGGATTATAAAATCATGTTGTCTTAAACATGATCAAGACGCATAGCTAGATAATTGGATAGGTTAATTTTCATAATATTTAAATTTTTGGATGATGATTGGGAACATAGTGAAATCTCGACTCCATAATTAATATAGATGTTTATTAACTTAATCAATTAACGCTTGGTGTCATAATATTTATGTATGTTAAACATAGTGCCTTGCGTTATTTTTTTATATGATCCTCATAATAGTTTTTATTTTGTTAAAGAATGAACTACTGCTTCGAAAAACATTGTTGCTGAGCTCAACAAAGGGTTGAAGCTCAATGGTGACAACCATGAAACATGGAGCTTGAAAGTCCAGTATGTTCTAGAGGAGCAAGAGGCTCTAAGGTCCATTAACAATGTCATGAATGAGCATGAAGAAGGCAACACTGATCAGCATAGACGTGAGCATGAAGCCTACGACGGTTGGAAGAAAAAGAACTGCATTGCTCGCATTACGTTGTTGAGCACCTCGGATGATGACATCCTAAGGGAGTTTAAGGATCACCAAAGAGCTATGGATCTTTGGAATGCTTTGAGGAAAATGTTTGGTACATGTTCCACTACAAGGTTGTGATCCTTAACGATCAAATTTGATTCATATAAGAAACATCCAGAACATCCAATGAAAACACATCTAAGGCAAATGACAAATATGATCGGGGCGTTGAAAGATATTGGTCATGTGTTGGACGATAAATAACAAATTCAAGCTATCATACATTCTTTACCTAGTTAAGCAGATCATATGAAAATGCATTTGACCTATAATGAGCGAATCACAACTCTGCAAAATGTCCGAAGACATCTTGACTTAGAGGAGGAACGACTTGAGGCTACAAACCCAATAGCTGAGTTGCACATGGCATCAACCTCCAAAAACCAAGAGTGATTCAAAGAAAAGAAACAGGGGAAAGAAGAGAGGGCTACCTCGAGCTCAGCCAGCTCAGCAGGCGAAAAGGGCAAAGATTGAAAAAAGGCAAGTACAGACGTCCCAAACGTGTCAAAATTGCTAAAGTGAAATGTTATAATTGTGACAAAAAGGGTCACTATGCTAGAGATTGCTCTGAGTCTCCTAGAAAGGTATTTCACGATGCTCGAATTAGTGAACTTTGTGTTTCTAGTTCTGTTTTTATAACTGAATCTAATCCTTTGTGTATTATAGACTCGGGATCAATAGACCAAATAGCTTGGGAACGCAGCGCCTTTGTTGAATTCCAGCGAGTTCCACGTGGAGAAAAAGTGGATATATGTGGACAACAACAATAAAGTTGCTGTTGAAGGGACCGGTACATTCAAGTTAGTCATGTATGGTGGTCGAGACCTAATACTACATGATGTTCTCTTTGCACCAACAATTCGTCGGAATGTTATTTCAGCTTCAATTTTGCTTAAGCTAGGATTTGACTTGTTTTGTCATGGCAATTCTGCCAAGTTGACTTTTGATTCAACTTTATTTGGTTTTGGTCATGTTATCGGAGGTTTAATTATTATGAATTTAGATTATGATTCATTTAATAATAATGCTAGTTTTTATATGTTTGTTTCTTCACATAAATATGAAAGCGATGTAAACATATGGCATGCTAGACTTGGTCATATTGGCCAACAGAATGGAAAGGTTAGAAAAACAAGGTTTGCTTTCCAACACTGAACATGTGGAATCTTCCACTTGTAAAGATTGTCTAGCTGAAAAATCTACAAGAAAACCTTTTGGCCAGGCGACTAGAGCTGAATATCCTTTGCAATTAGTCCATTCGGACATATGTGGGCCTATGAATGTTAGGGATAGGCATGGAGCAAGTTATTTCATCACATTTATTGATGACTTTACCCGTTTCAGATGTCTTTAATCTCCCACAAATCAAAAGCAATAAGTTGCTTCAAACGCTATATGAGCTTAGTGGAAAATCAATAAGACAAGAAGATAAAAGCTCTTCAAACTGACAGTGGTCGTGAATACTTATCAACCGAGTTTAATAATTTATATGATAAAAAGGAATAGTTCATCAGTTGACTATCCCGGATACTCCACAACAAAATGGTGTTGCGGAGAGAAGAAACATAACGCTCCTAGAAATGGTTAGGTCAATGATGGCACAAGCTAACCTGCCAATTAGTTACTGGGGTGATGCGTTGCTTACTGCCACCTCGGTGCATAACTGATCACCTACAAAATCAGTTACTACTACTCCACATGAGTTATGGACAAGAAGATAACCCCACCTGAGTGTATTAAGACCTTAGGGTTGTGCTGCCTATACACATGATTCCTCTCAGAAATATGAAAAATTGGGCTCAAGGGAAAAGCAAAGTATCTTTATAAGATACTCTAAAACCTCAAAGGGTTATGTGTTTATAGGTCAGCAAGACAGTGGGAGTGTAACTAAGTTTGAATCACGAGTTGTCACATTCTTAGAGGATGAGTTCCCTAAGAAGGGAGAGGTAGGTCAAGACCTAACCTTATTTGAGATAATGGATCAAGAAGTACAAGGATCACTTTATTCGAGTGGGAGAATTCTAGCGGATGATGAATTAGTTTCTCATCAAAGACCTCTTACATCATCATATGTGAATTAAAGTAATCCTTCTACATTTAGTATAAGTGAACAAATGGATCTTGTTCCAAGAGGGAGAAAGATGGTCACAGATCTTGTTCCAGGTGGGAGCATGATGAATGATCTTGATCTGAGTGGGAGCAACATTGATCCAAATGGGAACAATGTTGAACCACAAATAAGACGTGGTTCTCGTAAAAAGATTCCCCGCCGGCGATTTGATGTGGAAGGAGGCAAACGATTTATGATGATCCTACAAGAAGAAAACGAGCCTACAAATATAAAAGAGGCTCTCTCTTTCCCTTCTAGGTATAAATGGACAAAAGCAATGGAAGATGAATTGGAGTCTATGAGAGTCAACAAAGTTTGGGAGCTAGTTTACCTCCCTAAAGGGCGCAAAATAATTAGGAGCAAATAGTTTCTCAAAATTAAGCTCAAGGCCGATGGCACAATTGAGAGATATAAGGCTCGACTGGTGGGGAAAGGGTATACACAGCAGAAAGGAATATACTACTAAGAGACTTTCTCGCCAGTTGTACGATTTACCTCAGTTCGCCTGGTTCTAGCTATTGTTGCAAGCTTGGATCTTGATTACATCATATGGATGTAAAGACTGCCTTTCTCAATGGAGAACTAGATGAAGAAATCTATATAGAACAACCTGAGCGTTTCATTGAAAAGGGCCACGAACAAAAGGTTTGTAGACTTTTGAAATCTATTTATGGCCTCAAACAATCTTCAAGGTAATGGTATATTCACTTTCAGAATGTTGTTTTATCCAATGGTTTTACCATGATGGATGAAGACCATTGCGTTTATACCAAAATATCAAGGAACAAGCGTGTGATTTTAACATTGTATGTAGATGACACACTTATAGCTGGAAATGGTGAGGAGTTTATAACCGAGATAGAGTCATGGTTGTCATCTCAATTTGAGATGAAAGATATGAGTGAAGTTACATATATTCTTGGAGTTAAGATTTCAAGAGATCATCAAAAGAAACTATTGTATCTCTCACAAGAGAATTACATTAGAAAAGTTCTTGAACGGTTCAATACGCAAAATAGTAGCCTAGTTGAAACTCTTATCAGTAAAGGCCATACCTTGGGAAGTCAGATGTGTCCTATGACTCATGAAGAGACAGAAAGAATGAGCTGAGTTCCTTATAGGAGCGCATGCGGAAGTCTAATGTACGCTATGGTGTGCGCTAGACCTAATATTTGTCAAGCAGTTGTCTTGGTAAGTAGATATCAAACCGACCCAGGTTTAGCATATTGGCAAGCAGTAAAGAGGATCATGAGATATCTGAAGGAAACTGCTGATTATGCGCTTTGTTATCAAGGCGGCAAGGATCTGCGATTAGTTGGATACAGTGATGTTGACCATGGAGGAGAGAGGCGCTTAGCAAAGCGAGCGCCAGTTTTTCCAGGTGAGGCTACCTAGTCTTGGCCTCTCCTAGAGTCCTGCTAACATAGTAAATTGGAAATTGCATACCTTGTTCTTCTCGAACCAGGACTCCACATACCGCTATTTTCGATACAGCCAAACACAAGTACAACTGCTCATCTGCTTTTGGTGTATGAAGCAACGACGGACTCGATAAATACCGTTTGAGTTCCTCCAAGGCCCGTTGACACTCCGAAATCCATGAAAAGTTGTTTTTCATTTTGATCAGCGAGAAGAATCGATGACTCTTATCCAATGACCTCGAGATGAATCACCCTAGGCTGGCTATGTGTCCGGTTAATCTTTGCACGGTCTTCACGTTGTCCACGACCGTGATATCTTTGATGGCTTTGAGGGAGCAACATTATCCATCCATAGAATCTTTATTAGCATTAATTACTTTCTACCAGAAATAAACAAAATTCATGTAATAGCCCAATTCCCCCCGCCTTCCCGAAAAAAAAAAACAAATCCGCAAAGCTAAACACAGATACGAAAGTACCATCCGCGTAACCAACAAAAGAGTCAAAATATAATAGATGAAAAGATGAAAAGAAAGAAAAATAGTGTACCTAGTCTCCAATTAGAATTCATTGGTTCATGGCATAAATTTTATGTATTTAACCAAGATTTGAATGTTGTTGACATTACCAACCATAACATGGATAGACCAACCATTCCTGCATCACACCATGTGGCAGATTCTTACAGGAGCCGACATGAGCTGGCAAATCATCATTAGCACCGCATCTTATAACATTAATAATCATTTTTGGTCACCGTAATATAACCAAGGTCAATTTACACGGCATTTGAGTTGGTCGTCTTCAAACTTACTTCTCATTCATTACCTATATATATCAAAGACTTTTGATCTTAAACTTCACTACTTCAATCCAAGTGCTCAAGTTGCCATTTGGAACTCAACATCAGCTCCTGAAAGCAATTTCAGTACTTATTCTTTCTTCAGTTTATAGAAATGGCGCAAGTTAACATTGTCAAGGCATTCGTGCTCGTTGTCATGGTCGCTGCCATTGCAGCGTCGGCACAGGAAGCTGGAATGCCACCGGCGCCATCACCCGATGCTGGAGCTGGTTTTTCTTTGCCGATTTCTGGTGCTTTGATCGGAACTTCTCTGCTTTTCTCCCTTGTCGGTTTCTTCATGCAGTGATTCTATTGTATTCAACTATTTGTTAATTTTGTGATGATCAAATAAAGTTTCTATTCATTCTATAATTAAGTTTGTTATTGCGTTACTTTTCTTATTTATCCTCATTTCTTAAATGGAGTATCGTGTGGCTTGGCTCGGTTCCAGTTATATGATTTGTCTGACCCAAATGAGGCTTTAGTGGGAAATTCTTTTTGTGCCTCGAAGTTTCGTTTTAATGTTAATTAAGTTTTCATTTAAAAAATCTGAACAATAAGATTGTCTCATCTTAAGAACTTTCAACAATTGATAGCAATTAAACTTCGATAAATTAACACTATATGACCCTTAATTCACAGTTATTTTGCTCTTACTACCATCTCTTCCCTTATCTCCTATTTTAATTTTTAATATCAAAATGCCCTTAAAACGCTTAAAATTTCAAAAGAGTATGCATCGGGGTATATATTAGCATTTTATGGACGTCCTTGCATTTGCCAATTCTCGTGATAAGGTCGTGATCATAAATGCGTAGGTGACTGGTTGAATTTGTATTTTAGGCCATAAACAATTGAATTATAGAGTAGCCAAAAGGTTTTGAAGAAAAGTTGAAGAAACTAAAATGTGCAAATTGAAAAAGAGTCTTTATAGGTTGAAACAAGCACCAAGATAGTGGTACAAGAAATTTGATTCATTCATAAAAAATTAAACATATATAAAGACTTTTTCAGATCCATGTGTATACTATAAGAAATTTTCTGACAATAACTTTATCATCTTGTTGTTATACGCGGGTGTCATACTGATTGTAGGATAAGATAATAAGTTGGCTGCTAAGTTGAAGGAATATTTATCCAAGTCATTTAAAATGAAAGACTTGGGTTTGGCACGATAATTTTAAAATAGAGTTGTCCGAGATAGGACAAATAGAAGGTTGTTAGCATAAAAAAAGTAGGCCAAATACATCGGTAGCCCATTAAACTTGTCCACACTTTTCACTTTGACACTTCATCTTAAGTCCGTTTCATTTGAACACTTCAACCACACCTCATATGTGTCATTTAGACACAAAAGGCTGATGTGGCAAGGCAAGTGTTCCTCAGATTTCTCAAGCGCGTGACATGGTCCAAAAAACAAGCTCCTCGTCTTTCTTGCCGGAAAATGAATAGTTTTTACCGGAAATACTTTCCGATAAATGTTTCTTTTAAATTTTCATTGTTTACACTATCGTGGGTTACAAAGGTTTTTGGCTTTTAAAGGCAACTTCAAGGATCTGCAACCTACAAACAAGTTGAGATTTGAGGATTTCCGATCTGAAATTTTTTTGGCCGAAGATCTGAAAATTTTGAAAAGTCTCGTTTCAGATTTGAGGATTTTTATTAGATCTAAACGCGTTTCTTGCTTTCTCGTTTCAGATCTGGGGAAGAAACGAAGGTGGTGGAGAGATTTTCGAAAAACAAAGTAGGGGAGTCGTCGGGAAGCTGTACTTAACCTCAAACTCGCCAGAATAGTGACCCACCAAGAAAAGTGGTCAGACCCCTCTCATTCACGGCCATCCACCTGTATCCTTCTCTTTTTGATTATTTCGGCCATTACAGTCATCTTCTTCAAGGATCTGCAACCTTCATAGATAGATAAAAAAAAGGGACAGAATTGAGAAGGAAAATTTGGGTTTTGATTTTTGGTTTTTAAATTTGGAAAGCACATACTGGAGGAGATCCGGCGGCAGGCTACTGGATCTTTGTAAAAGAGATTTGCTACTGGATTTTTGCAAAAGAGAAGCAGAAAGAGATGATGGGGTGGGGCTGCCGCTAGGTCTCCGGCGAGTTTTGGTGGCTGGCGGTGGCAGAAAGTTTAGGGGTGGAGGAGATCTGACGGCAGGCGGGTTTTTGTCGGGGAAGACGACCAAGGGGTGGGTCAGGGTTTTTTTTAAAATTTGTTTAAGTTAAATCCACGTGTCCTAATCTTATTCGTCACTCTGGCGTCTGAATTACACGCATCTTATGTGTTTGACTGCCTACAAATTTTGTGTCTAAATGACACATATGGGATGTGGTTGAAGTGTTCAAATGAAACGGCCTTAAGATAGAGTGTCTAAGTGAAAAGAGAGGACAAGTTTAAGGGGCTGCTGATGTATTTGGCCAAAAAAGTATATCGAATGTATGCTTAAATGCTTAAATGCTTAAACATGATGAATACTAAACCAGATACCACACCTATTCCTTGTTATGAATTTGAGCAAAATAATATGTCCTACAACAAAGGAAGATAGATAATGCATGGCTAAAGTTCCATATTCCTCTGCCTTTGGGTATTTGATGTATGCAATGGTATGTACCAGACCTAATATTGTTCATGATGTCGATATTATAGCAGGTTTCTTGATAATCCAGAGAAAGAACATTGAGAAGCTGTGAAGTTGGTGTATATTCAGGTATCTAAAAGAAGCTCGGATGAATGCTTGTGTTTTAGGAGATCAGATTCAGTCTTCAAATGTGATATTTTATACTTTAATGCCACACAAGGAGGGGGGGTGATTTGTCTGGTGTCCAATTTTCACGTGCACGAATTATAAAATGACCTGCTTCTTCTATGTGTTCCTTATTCAACTGTTTTGGAAATAGTAAATGCGAAAAGTAAAGAGCACATGTATTTTTACGTGGAAAACACCCTGCTCAAAAAGATAAAGAAACCACAACCTACTACTCAATAGGATTTTCCCCAACACTTCACTAAATCACTAAGTCAAAATAACATTTACAAAACTCTTTGTAAACCTAAAGATTACCTCTAATCTCGTTGTGGCAACCAACCTCTAACTGTTGCGACAACTTCAAGTTAACTCTAACTTGAATACTCAGAGTACCCAATATAATTGCCTCTAGATAAAGCTGAAAGGTACACTTTGAAAAGCCCTACTACAATTGAACTAGAATAAAAGACAGACACTTGGAACTGGTTCTTCTATCTGGTTCATGTAGCTTCAGGTTCGCACACTTGAATCACACATGAATTGTTTGCAAAAGGCCTTGCAATTTTGCTCTCAACTAATGTTAAACTTTAGCGTTTCTGCATACCTGTAGAATGAGAACATCCTACAATATATAGAGTGAGTAGAATAAGAAATAACTAGAGTTCTAATGATATACTCTTCCATGGTGGAAGAGGTCTAGTTATCTTCAATTTCTAACTCCACCCTTATCTAGGATAGAGTTCTCTTCGAGTAAGGAGTCTTTATCATTATGATTTATGCAATATTTTCGCTCAGGAAATATCAGATATAATCACTTAAGCTTATCTCCTCCATGTGCATGCCTTGTGCTTGAGTCTGCCAATGTCTGTGTACACTGTGTATAGACCTGGTTCATGCTTTGAGTTCCTTTGTCAATCAACAAAACAAACTTCACTTGGGCCAACCAATTCCCCCTTTTTCACGATGACAAACTTTGTGCTTTTATAAGCATAGACCTTGCGTCAACTCAGCTCAACATCAACACAATATTAGAACAAGAAAACTTGCACAATCAGCATCACCATATCCCACTAAGTTGAAATTACTACCTCTTGGATACCATAGACAAAGGTCAGTGGTTCCTTTTAGGTATCTCAAGATCCTCTTGACAACAGTTAAGTGAGACTCCTTTGGATTTTCCTGAAATCTAGCACAAAGGCCTACACTGAAAATAATGTCAGGTCTGCTAGTAGTGGGAAATAATAAAAATCCAATCGTTCCCCTATACAAATTCTGATCAACAGATGAACCAGGTTCATCTACATCCAATTTTGTGGTTGTTGCTATATGAGTGTCAATTTCTTTGGAATCTTCCATTTTAAAACTTTTAAGCAACTCTTTCACATACGTCTGTTGATGGATCATAGTTCCACTTGAATTTTGTTTTATTTGTAAGCCTAAAAAGAAACTAAGCTCACCTATCATACTCATTTCAAATTCACTCTCCATTAGTTTAGCAAATTCTTTACTTGACCTATCAGTAGTTGCTCCAATAATTATATCATCGGCATATATCTGAACTACCAAGAGATCTTTACCTTTTTCTTTCAAGATTAAAGTATTGTCAATTTTACCTCTCTTATAGCCATGCTCAAGCAATAATTTTGATAATTTCATACCATACTGTTGGAGCCTGCTTGAGCCCATAAAGTACCTTGTCAAGCTCGTACACATGATCAAGATATTCCTTTCTTTCAAAGCCCAGAGGTTGCTTGACAAACACTTCTTCCTTTGGATATCCATTAAGGAAGGCACTCTTGACATCCATCTGATGGGGAGTGAATTCCATATAAGCAGCAAAGGCTATAAGGAGTATAATTGCCTCCAATTTTGCAACTAGAGCAAAAGTCTCATCATAGTCGATGCCCTCCTCTTGACTATATCTTTGAACCACCAATCTTGTCTGGTTTCTTGAACAGTTCCATCTTCGTCAAGCTTGTTTCTGAAGACCCATTTTGTGCTAATTATTGATCTGCCCTTGGGTCTTGGTACCAAATGACAAACTTGACTTTTCTCAAATTGGTTGAGTTTATCTTGCATTGCATTCACCCAGTCTGTATTCTGCAAAGACTCAACAATATTTTTAGGTTAAATAAGAGATAAAAAAGCATCAAAAGAACAAAGATTCTTCAAGGAAGATCTTGCAGAGGTTGGATTAGTAATTATGTTCTCAATGGGATGAGAACTCTGATACTTGTAAGTTTTCGCAGCCAGCTGATTTTCCCTAGATGTTCCTAATATTTTGTTGCTGAGGAACAGGTTCATGGACAGGTTCCTTCGTGGTTTGAGGATTAGTTCCTCTTTGTTCAGTTCCACCATTCAAGTTTCCCTGGGTGGAATGACATGTTCCATCCCCTGATCTTTCCTCTGGTGCAACTTCAGTCTGGGTTGTGGATTCATTTGAGTTTCTTACCAGCCCAATTGCTTCATCATCATGTTCCTGCCTCTCAGGAAGAATGTTAGTTTCATCAAAAACCACATGTACACTTTCTTCTACACACATAGTTCTTTTGTTATAAATATTATAAGTTTTACTGTGTGAAGAATATCCCATGAATACCCCCTCATCACTTATGGGATCAAACTTACCTAGGGAGTCTTTACTATTATTGTGCACAAAGAACTTGCATCCAAATGCCCTAAGATGGGATATGTTTGGCTTTCTCCCTTTAAGTATGTCACGACCCGAAATCCCACCTTTCAGACCGTGACTGCGTCTAACGTTGAACCCGCTAG